>JBBPTD010001284.1:0-11084 GCA_038093895.1 Boletus aff. mottiae
TTAAGTTATTGGATGTGGCTTTGCTGACAAATTACACGTTGCAACTCCTTGCTTTGGGTTGAATGTACTATTTATAACAAACTTTCTCAAGGAAAACAGGTGTTTGCATCACCTCGGAATCTGTCTGCGCACCTCCCCAACCATTACTTGTGTTCGTTTGTACTGGGGTCAATCCTTATTATCTTGGACGCCCGACTTTCAACATGCAGCTTGCGCTAGATAATATCAATACTACCACTGGTTTTAAGCGGATTGTTCATCGAAGAAAACATGGCGAACGTCAGCAGCGAACATGAATCAATTGATTGTCAGCCGAGAGAAGATGGACGGCGGACGTACGCGAAGAGGGATACAAGCGAGGTGGTCTCTGCCAAACTCCTTTGTGGTCTGCGACATAGCGGAGGTGTACTTGACAAAGACCGGCGTTTGTCGCATTCCTAAAAGTGGGGCAAGGGCTTCCCCGGTGCGGTAGTAGCCTATTATATGCGGTCGTTGGCAGAAAAGAGAAGAATTAAAATAAAACCCTGTCCTTATCCGTCTTCGATGGTGCCGACTCCAAAGCATGAGTCGTGTCGCTTGCTTGCTGCGCGCACCATCCTAACATTCTGCACAGCGCCATCGATGTGCCGCCTGACCCCCAGGTCCCCTGGCGGCGCCGTCGACAGCGGGCTCGAACATATCGAACGTGATCGCCCACCGATGGCGACTGGATGGAAAGGAGAGGCCAGATTCACATTCTTGAAAAAAAAAATAGCTAAGCATTGGGATCCTCCTCCGCTAACCCCCTTCACGCCAGGTCACGCTAGCGTGGTGACCTCGCTTGTCATTACGTGGGGTCAACGGAGGCTATACCCCGTGCATGAATGCCCCTCTCGGCTTTTGCAGCGACTCTGCAATACCCAAGAACGTCTCCGCAAGATGGACCTGGCATGGAACGACCAAAAAGTCGGTCAAGGATAAACGTAGTCTGCGAAACAGGCACACGCAGCGTATCGAGCGCCTCTGTGTATGACGATAGGATCGTCGCTGCAGCTGGCGCGAGCGGGTCTCTCGGCGCATTGTTCTGCGCATCTCGTGCGATCTCAGCCATGCGACGCAGGTACATCGAGGAAACATCTGGACCGAATGACACTGCATGGAATGAAACTGCTTTCCCCAGCAGCTGTGTGCTCGACCCCTATCGATCGTGTTCGTAAGACGATCACCAGGTAGCAAGGACGTTGGGGACTCGCATACCTCCACACATGGCGTCACTATTGTCGTGAGTTAGCTGTCGATCATCGCCAAACCCAAACAGAAACGCACCATTTCGCAAACTCGACCTGCTCTTCTCTCGAGTATGGGTCCTTGAAGCCTATCGAGAGATAAATCAGACAAACATTCCACAAATGCAAATGCACTCACCACTCCGTTTCCAGAACAAACCATATGTGAGCAAATCCTTTGGTCGATCAGGATTAGGCTGTATCCTCTTTGTCATGTGCTGCAGTTCTTCGTTGCCAGTACACTCTGCCTCATCACCTGTGCGACAATAGTCAATGTGGACGTGTCTCCCCATCGCCGAACACACGAGGTTACACATCATCGGCGCGCCTTCGTCATCGGTGGAGAACTTTCTAATGGTACGTCTTGAGGCCCATCCATGGTCCAGCGGGCGCACGACATGGACCCATGGCGCGTCTCGTGCTCTTGTTGCGGGTGACCTTCGCTCGGTGACAGGTCCAGAGACAAAGGTACTACCAGCTGCAGATGTACTTGAGCAACTTCATCAACCTCAATCTTCGTCTCCGAGCATCCCGAGTCCGTCGATACTTGAAAACAGATCCAGAGTCAACCCTGCCCTGTTGATCAATGTATATCATGATCGCTGCGGAGTCCAGACTCACACACCCCAATATAGACCAATATAATGGACTATTGGAACAGCAAGCACAATCACGTGTAGTGATTACTCGAAGATAGTACGCACGAGAACATGCATCGCCGTGATCGAGGTCTATGTGGTTACACTGTTAGTGTCAGTGATAAGTGACTTGCTGGCAAGGCCCAGATGTATTCGATCTTGTTGACTGTAAGTTAGGAAGCGACAAGTGGAGACAAGAAAAGTGGGGAATACCTCCGAATGATGACGTCGCAAGATCCGAAATAGCCTGCAGAAGAGCCCCACTCACCATGTGTCTCAGATGGGCTAAAGATTGGGTATATGATATGGGTGACTATCACAACTGTGTGGTCTGTAAGAACGAGTGATGATTACATAGAGTTGTGGGTGGACGCATTGGATACACAAATGTACTCACGCTAAGTAGTGGTGCCGACTGACAGCCAGTTTTCCATCGACTCGAGATGCACCCTTCTTTGTTTTTCACAAGGATGAGTTACGATTCCCGCACTCGAAAAGATCTAGAGTTGGTCAATTGTAATCGTGCAGGGAGCGCAAGCGTTTACACACTTGATTCCCACGGTGCTCCACCCCACTAGTACTAAGTACTTGTGATTTGTTCGAATACTTACCTTGCGGACCCACACTCCCGGTTCAATACCACCAACGTGTTCAGACTCGAATTCTCGCTGATACGTCAAATCGGAGCTTCCTTCTAGCTATGCATGCTCAGTCAAACGGGCATGGTCATAGTACCCAGGTATCCAGAGCTCAGTCAACCCCGACGACCACGAACCTCGACCCTACATCTACTTCGCCAACCTTGCAGCAAGGCTGAGCATGCCATTTGTACAGGTGCGTGTCGTGCTTGTGTCTTCCGTTTCCTACCCGTTGACGCCACTCGCATATCCTTCAGTCGCAAAAAGATGGCGAGTGCTCTCTCCTTGGGTAGACATCTCCATCGATCATTCTCGACGACTGATCACGCACTCGCGCCCGTAGAAGTGTAACGATACCAAGCCGGTGGACGTTGGAAGAGAATATCACACAATTGATGGCATGAATCTGGAAGAAACGATACCTGGGGTCGAACTGCAAGCTGCATACTCGGTCGCTGGTCGTAGTGTGACGAGATTGACGTCCAGGGGTCGTGTGCATTTATACAGGGGATTTGTATATCGTCACCACCCTCTAATCATGGTTTGACACAACTGCTGTTGGCTGCGCCAGTACAGGTAGAATTAGAGGTCAACGTGCACGCCAGATATGCGTCAGTGTTCTTTCCTGCCCTAGCATCTGTCATGGTGGGCTCATCAGCTTAAAATAGGTTATCTGACATTCTCCCTTATCCAGCCGAGATTGGCCTCTAAGTCGACCTTGACCATCTTCGCGTCCAAGGTGCACATGTTTTACCTGCTTTCAAACTTGCCCCCACCCTGTAGTTCATTCACATCACATCCACGTCCCAGACAGACTATCCACAGCTCTCGAATGAACTGAAGCCCTTACTTCCAACTTAAATTCAGAGTCAGGTCACCTCTGCCCTGAGCACCAGCGATGCCAAACACGACCCTGCTATCTGTCTCCACGCCCAACCTGGAGTGTTGATGGCTTGTTATATGCAATGCAATGGACAGGTGGTCAGAGCGAGATATTACCTGAATGGGACATGGGCATTGGGGATGCTGTCGAGGTTGCACGGATGAATGGCAGCATGATCCTGTGTCCGTTTGCATTTGCAGAGTGTGTGACATTAGCACCAGGGTATGGGCCTCTTGGTCAATGTATGCATTCGACCGCGGTTCAATACGCTGGGTCAAGGCTCTTCTTAATTACTCGCCATGGGTGAGAACATGATGACGGTGCCATGGACGAGGTTAGTCGGTTACAGCCACTTGTTCCATTTTCCCCACCTTGACCTGCATTCTGACACACGGTTTTGTCTCGCAGGTGAGGAACATGGTCCAACATCTTCTCAGCGATCCGAGTCCTGACTTTATGGTCCATCCGTGAAACATGCCAAGGCATCAGCATTGCTTGGCGAGGCTGTGGTGGTTGCTACGTTGTTTGTGGGAAGTACACCCTCTTATCTCTTATCAAGTTGCCTCCTAACTAAGGACTTCTTTCCAGACCATGCGATCAATCAATCGCTCGAGTTCTGCGTGTGTATCTTGCGGCGTTGGATACGCTCCTTCAATGGTGCTTAAATGCAGCGATCATGTTAACAACGCTGTGTATACTGGACCCCAGTCACAGACACAAGAACGGGCACAAACGGTTGTGACGGTACATCTCATCACGTTCGCTCAGGTAACCCTTTATTTCGACCCCATATGGACTGTATCAAAGGTGGTGTGTGCAAAGGCAACATTGTATGCGGTGTGTCTTTTCGCAGAGACGAAACACAGATAACAAACTCACTCGATTCCTGTTGGGAGCAACCACCCTTCTTCCATTCTCGGTATAACTTGGAAGCGAATTCAGCGTGTCGCCTGGAGTGTTTGTGGGAGTTGGCGCATATCTGACATTATGCTTCCCTCTGTTACCAGGCTTCGAGCACTCCGTCGGTTTGCCGACCTTGACAATAACCATATACCTTGAAAGAGAGGTACCATCAGTACCTGCAAAGTCAGCGGTGAATCAAACTTACAGGAATCTGGCCCCAATAGAAAGCATTGTTTGAACAATCCAAGCTGGCAGTCCTGTTCACCGTGTCCATGGAATCCAGCACTTTGTTGAGCGCTGATGTAACATCAGTGCTGGCCTGCTGTCAGAATACGGAGACAAGACTAGATGGCAGGAAATTATATTTTGTGATGTTGAGCTCAGCGGTCATAGGCACGTGAAGGTTCTCCCACAAAAAGACGGGATCCCTTGAGAGACTCGACGCTGAGACCATCCTGAAGCCTAATGATGTCTGTGATTTTGTAGTGCAATTCCCCATCCACTTCGATCTCCGTCGTACGAATGGCGGCGGCGTCCTTTTCTTGTGCTTTAAGATAGTTCTCCTGAGTCAAGTAGAGGTACGCAAAGCCTTTCTCCAGGTGAGCTTCGTCATTCCAGGCACATGAGAAGAATTTCATGACATCCTCTGCCAAACCAATACGGGCGCAAGAATTGGCTGAGAGGTAAATACGGGGAAGGCCTCGGGCGCATGCATACTTGGTGACAGGGTAGGAAAATTGATCCTCGATAGGACTGAAAGAATGGATCTTGTAGGCAATGTCGTTCACGATCACAATGACCTTGCGACCATCGGAGAATTCAGGCGTTTTGAGTGAGAACACCCAGGCAACCATTCCAAACGTGTTGTTACCTGGGGCACAATCCACTTCTGCGAGTTAATCATGCTCATCGAGCACGAGCTCCTTCGCGTCAAGCAACTTCTTCAGGAGAGTAAGTGACAAGTCGGAAGTTGGGGCCTTGACCCAGACATTGTGGAGAGCTGTTGCGAACAGCTTGGGGAAGTCATCAACATATGTGGTACCAATGGGGTGAGCTTGGTAACGCATCGGCTGTAAGGACTCTTTGGTCGGGTAGGGATAATTGACCGGCTGAAGATGAATAGGTCCTTTATCTCCGATAGACTTGAGGATTGCCGTTGTACCCTTCTCAGTGGTAATTTCTTGGTGCCAATGGAAGTTGACGAGGAATCCGGATATATTCTCGATGATGCAACGGATAGGAGTGACATTGCCTTCTTGGTCCCAGAGAGCAATATGAATTTCTGAGCCAGTGACGTGCAAACGCCAGAGTCGCTTTCCGTGGCGCTCAATGAATCCTGAGATAGCTTCCGGTATGTCTTCATAGAAAACCTGGAGATTGTAGACGAAGTTCATGAAGATGTGGTTGACATCAGCATTGCGGTATTGCGCGCTGACGACCTCTAGCGCATCCAAGATACTGGTCACGAGTCGGTCCGTTTCAGAGATGAGGTACTGCTTCGTGCTGATAGAGCCTGACCAGGACAAATCAAAGCACGGACGAAGAATCGGTTGTTGAGCTGGTTCTCTTGGGTTACGGCATGGTACATTTGAATCTACTTTGTTTCCATGAAGACTGGCCTCAGCTTGTAGTTAGAAAGACGACTAAGCTCGAGCTGGAATGCTACATCGGGTACTGTCCACGTTTGCAGATGAGGATTGACATACTACGGACACCACGCTTCAGGAGAGTTGCGGTGTGATCCTTGACGAACTTGAGTGCCCGCTCTGCCCATGTATCTTCAGATACGTCATCCGCTTTGTCGAAGATTTTGGCAGCTCCGTGCTACCATAACGTTGGTGGAGCTCAGGGGCTCGAAAATGGGAAGGAGAGCAGCAACATTCTTGAATCCTTTCTCAAGGGCAGCCAAATCAGAGAATGAGGCAATGACGCCAGTACGGGTGGGCTGTGACTGGTTACGGCTGATCAGGTAGGACAGGTCGCTGACGGATCCTTGATGTCTTGGGTCACTCAAAGCAAGAATTAGATTCCTTGCAGCGAAGAATGCTAGCTTACTCTTACTTACAGAGCATTGAGACTAGGAGTAGCGGGGGGTGAATGTGAATGAACGCCCAAGGTTGAATTGCCAGGTGAGGGCACTTGGATGCTCGCCATCATCAGGGCCATCACCTTCCTCATAGTCAATAGACAGCAACGAGTACGTGCGGTAGGCGCGGCAGACGTAAACCTCGAATGCAGATGCGGGATCAAGTCATGATCAAGGAGATGGCCAATAACTAATGAAAACTGACCAAGAGTGACGATAGGGTCCCCATGAGAAAAAACAAGGGAAGAACATCATAGACAGTGTAACGCGAATCGCTGAGCTCGCGCAAGATCTCAGTGGAATGGGTTCTGTACTCATTAAGAAGGCGGACCACCAACGCAATAATCCATGTACCTATTCATTGTACCCTGTTCACCATATACGCTAGATTTAAGAATCGCTTCCATCTGGACCAGACGTTCCTCGTAGGAGGGCATCTCCCCGAGGATAAGCACTTCACGAGCTTTCAAAGAGACAGCAGTTGACGACTTAAAACATATCTCAGTTGTATAAAGGATGAGACAGGAGGTGGACAAACTTTGACTCCAGCCCTGCAAGGTTGTTGAGGACCTTGTGAAGCCAGCTCTCCACAGCGGAGACAGGGAGACCACTTGATTTGATATAATCCAATATCGAGAGTACAAGCCTCGACTTGCTTTGAGCTCTAGTGTGGCTGAGCACAAGAGCGGCCACTTTGTCCAGGTCATCCTTATTCTGTTCTCTCAAGCTCAAAGCTCAGGCTTCAATGTTTTCTCCAAACAGTTTTTCCGTCGACTCATAAGTGGAAAAGAGGCTGACGATAGTATGCACTTCATGACCCTTCAGGCCACCCATAAATTTCTCGAGGACGAAGAATAATGGTGCAAGTTGTTTCGGGAACATTGCTCGATCCTGAGGAAGAATGGCGTCCTGAATGTAGTGCTCAAGGACTTTCTTGATGCGAACAGCAGGGAACTCGTGTGTCACCCCTGGACTTCGCGCTGTCGATAGCCGACCGGATACCCTCTTCAAGTTTTGATGCTATGCGGCCGGACAATGTGGACAAGATAGAACTGACTTCTGAACAAGGTAGGTCAGGATCATGAACGACTCCAATGAGATCCTTGAAAGTAGAGGCCATGATGGCTTGGTTGTTGCAACCATCGAGGATGTCGCTAAGTGTCCCCATGCAGCGCACGAAACGCTGGTATGGTCGGTTTCCGACAACACCAGGGGGACCCATTGCTGGGAGAAGACTGTCAAAGTGTTTGGTGTGGTTGACTCGAGCAGGGTCGTCCAGTGTCAAGATGCCAAGAATGTCACCTGGCTCAAGACTGACACTGGGCTGCTTAACAAACTGGACAATACCATCTTCGGCAGCGACAAGGGGCATGTACATTTTCATGACCTATTACGGGTAAACGACGACACCATTTGCCCCGTTGAAGCAGGCTCACCTTGATCTGTGTATTGTTCACCAGCATTGATGTGGTCGCCACTGTCAACCAATAAACGGATGAGCTTTCCAGGACTTGGGCTTCTTAATTGTGTCGGGTCATTTTCTCGCCCGATCAAGCATGTTTTGGAGTCAACCATGAGTCGCAGGGCTCCAACTGTTTCTCGCCAGTACACCGAATGACTGAGACCATCAAGAAGGGTGAGGAGGCCGCCATCAGCAAGAGGACGCGCTCCAACCGTTGTCCTTCCACCATTCAGAAAGAGCGTCCATGTGTGCTTAGAGGAACAGGTGCACATGAAGTTGTACTTGATGTTCTCGTAGATGAAGTCGATGCTGAACACAGTCTTCAGGAAATCACGAGGGGGACCTGTCCTTTGTCTAGAATCCGCTTGTACTCGCTAAGACATGCCTCTGCCGCAAGGTGACCTTTGGTGACAGCACCGCAAACAACTGCAAGGGTAGCATCTGGATGCTCTGCAGTGAGCTTCCAGCCAGTAGTGAAGGTAATATCGATGAGCGCTTCGAGCTCGAGAAGTTTGATGAGGTATTCAACTGTCGTTCTGAAGTCACCATGGGTGCTCAACTCCTTCAATGCGACGATCATCTTCTTCCTACTCTCATTGCGGTCTTCACCGTACACAAAGATGTGACCAAACTGAGTTCTTGAAGCGAGCCGGATGACGGCTTGAAGCCAGCATAGGCGTGGATGACAGTCTGGGACGATCGTGCATGGATTCGTCATGCATGAGCAATGACATATTCTGCGGCAGGTTTGGGAACATGGACGACGATGTGCTCGCGCGCCGTCAACGGGGACATGGTGCTGCCACTGCCACCGGCACAGGTGAGTCACCATGAGAAGATGATGCCGCACGTAATAATCGAGGACCGTCTGCAGTGGACACCGAAAGCCCATTCGTGTGTGCATGCAATAGCGAGTGGGGAATCATCGGTCGACGTGGAGCAGTCAACGGGGAAGGCAAAAGTACTGGCCGATCGTGGGGGGACCTGGAGAAGGCACTAGGAGGTGGCGCATGCGGTGGCAGTACGCCAGATGCTAACCAGGGATTTGAGTCCGCATTTTGTCCAGTCCGTCCTCAAGTTCGCGAATGCGATCCCGAAGTTGAAGATTGTCTTCCCGAAGTGTCTTGGTCGTCCTGTGAATCAGAGAATGCAGAAAATAACGCCTCAGTTTCGAGGTCATGCTTCTCCTTCATCACTTGAATCGCAGCTTGCTGAGAAGAGGTGGCGGATATTGACGTTGGCGCAGTTGACCCCGAGAACGTCGTACGGGGCCCAGAGAACATCGGGCTACCCCATGCGACGCCGCCTTCTGAGGGTGTCATACGACTACCACTACGTCCCCAAGAGGATGTCGACGCAGCCTTCGAAAGTGCCATTCTGGAAGGCGCAAAACGGTCTTCTCGTTCACAATGAGCCCGGAGGGTGGCGTATTGCTAGGTCCCGAAACACGTGTATTGGGTCCGTCTCTGTCACTATCTAGTAGGCCGGCTGCAGCGAATGCTTTAACCGTCCTAGGACCAAGCCACTCCATAACAGGAGGTCTGTTGGACAGCGAAGACGAAGGCCGTATCGGAGACGCTGAGCCCGATGTAGGAGACAGTGGTGTTTCCTCGACGCTCATGCTTCATCTCCGATTATAGAAAAGATGAGGCCATCGCCATTTAGTGACTTCTAAAGCACCGCCGAGTTCAAGGCTCGGGCGAGAACTGGGTTGGCGTGGGGGGCCTGAGGGAGAACGAGACGAGAATTGGGGTGACAAGTCTTTTCAGTCTGAATCGTGAATGGCAGAAGCCTGTGAGATGGATCCGTAAGGCGAGAATTACCCGGGGTATAGGATGATACAAGCCATTGGGATGTAGCAAAGCGGGAACCAACGAATCTTTGGGGTGGCATATCTGTCGATCCACGAGAGCTTGCAGGTGAGGGTGCTTGGGAAGAGTTTGTCTGAGAGGACAGCGGCGACGGCGGATGATGTCGTCTTTTTGGCAGACCACGCATAGCTGAAGTCCGACAAGTCACTCGCACTAGGGTGCAGTTGTCACTGAACGCGTGAGATGTGGGAGTGAGGAGGGTGGGCCCCGTGTAGGGTTTGCACGGGACATGGAGAAGGAATGCCTTGTGGGTGACGAGTGCAAAATAGCGCGAGGGGCTGGTGGAGGGGCAACAGTGCCTAGACGGGGGAGGTTCGTGCGGAGACCATGTCGTCGCCGTTTGGTGGGTGCAACAAAGACATCGAAGCAGGGTGGCTGGGGCTTTGCGAATGAGCTCGGGATGGGATATGACTGGCAACAGGATTTGAACTTTGAGATTTCCCAAGTTTTCAGCCTCGATTGTGATGTAGAGAGGTCAGCACCCAGTGGTGGTCCAGACAAGGGAAAAGGTAGGACTGCATTCCGATCAGAAAACGACCCTCTGAACAGTTTGAGAGGAAATACCGTAGCGGTCATTGCTTGTTCGTGACAAAGGACTCGGGTCTGAGGTGGACCTGTTGATGTCACGACTTCAACTTCTGGCGCTGTCCAGTCGACCAGTGCTTGATACGCCTCAATGTTGGTGCCTGGATAGAGGACTTCGGGCGTCGACGTGATGAAACGAGATAAGACTGTGTAATGTGTGCGGTGAACCTGGAGTTGGCGACGAGCGTGTCAGCTTGTCCTGTATAAAAGATGGGCACATTCGCCTGTACACGTTGCATCCACGACACCAAGACAAATCACATAGGTGTCGCCACCTGCTCGAGCCAATCCATCGGGTAGCGATACAGTGTTTTGAGCAGGCCTACTTTTCTCCTTTGAAATGCACCTTCGACGAACGCGCCGTGTGCGACTCAGAGCAGATTGTCTGGGAAGTGCCAATAGAAAATGACGTGCCGTCCGGTGAACGTGTGGGAGAGGGTATACAAAGAAGACCTCGTGTTCTGGTGCAGGGGAGTGACAAAGAAACCGCGTCAGTGTCAGGTGAAGCTACCGTGCGTGTGCGAACAGAATGTGGAATTTGCCATGCCAATGTTGTGGAAAAGGTGGGACGACGTGGTGTACACGGAGAGTGCCTGTTCAAAAGGGCATGAGAGGGTGGTCGAGAGGGCAAGTGTGTGGGTGCTGCGTCCGCGACGAGCCTTCAGCGCCGCCTGAGAGGGCAGCGGTTGGAATTCATAGTGTGTTATAATGTGAGGAATTCACACCGATTCCCAAGTCTGGGTGGACGAATGC
>JBBPTD010001285.1:0-11082 GCA_038093895.1 Boletus aff. mottiae
GTTCCTTCCAGAGTCTCCTCGTTGGCTCATATCAAGGAGAAGAGGGGATGAAGCACACGCCATTCTTGTGAAGTATCATGCAGAAGGAGATGAAAACTCGGAATTTGTCAAGGCGGAGTATACTCAGATCGAGGAGACATTGGGAGCAGAATTGAAGATTGCGCAAATGAGCCAAAAGGAGGCATTGTCGACTCCGGCAATGCGAAGGCGGGTCATTATCGCAGCATTTCTTGGATTGTTTACTCACTGGAGTGGGGCTGGACTGATTTCGTGAGCTCTACTTTTGACTGCTATTTACTGGACTGTTCGAAAAGCTTACTCTATCTCTATCGACAGACACTATCTTTCCCCGGTCTTGGACACCATTGGCATTCACGATAACCGAACGAAGAATATCATTAATCTTGCCAGATCTTCTTGGAATCTCGTTAACGGTACATTCGCTGCTCTGATAGCACCTCGATATCCCCGACGGACAGTATTTTTAGTAAGTAATGTGTACATCGACTACTTTTGGCACCACCCCTCTGACCCTCCTGCAGGTGTGTACTATATCTGTCTTTTTTGTGTTTTCGGCGTGGACTATAGCTAGCGCAGAGTATTCATTCTCTCACAACAAGGTCTCAGCTCAAGTGGTGATCGCGTGAGTGCCCAAGTCAATAAAAAACAGGATTTTTAGATTCTCACCTCATGCTCCATAGTCTCATCTTCTTGTATAGTCCGCTTTACAACATAGGTTTGAGCGCCATGACCAACAGTAAGCATTATGCGGTGCATGTCAACTTGTCCCCCTCTTCGATGCAACTCACTGGCATGTAAACAGCTTACTTGGTCGAACTTTTCCCCTTCCATGTTCGAACCAAAGGTCTCGCCTTCTACCAGTGGACGGGCCGCGGTGCGGCGTTCGCTAATCAGTTTGTGAATCCTATTGGGATCGACCTCGCGGGTACGTCCATCTGTTGTACCCGTCTAACTTGTAGTTTGATAAAGTTGGTGCGTGGTAGGTTGGAGATGGTACATCGTGTAAGCTTTCTTTTCGGGACGTAAGCGGACAGGTGTTAAATTACATCTTAGCTACTGCGTGTGGGACGCATTTCAGGTCGTGTTCATCTACTTCATGTTTCCTGAGACATCAGGACGCACACTCGAAGAACTGACATTTTGTAAGTGTGCTCGTGCTCTGAGAAATATACTATGTCTTCTCATTCGTGCCCCAAAACAGTGTATGAGGATGAACGGGAGGCACTCATGCAGAGTGAGGTCGAGACACTACGTGAACACGGTGAAACTGTGACTTATGGTGTCATGGAGGATAGTCCCCGTAGAGCTACTCGTGCAGTAGAGCAGGAATGACTGCAATTTCAAGACCCGGACGGTATGAATAACCCAGTAAATGGCTCAGCCTCCTAACACGATTATATCCTCGTACAATGATTGCTGTTGTGAGATGTCGCCGGAATCCTGGCCTTCCCACGCAACGGTAGTCTCGAAACTGATCGTCGAATGAATAATTTCTTGACCGGGTTCAAATACGAGGCTACTATAGTGCCTACCAGGCTCCGAGTCCTGCCACCAGATCCGGTTTGCCCAACCAGTCACCAAGCGGACGAGCACGGTCCGCTCGGAAGAACCTGCTTTATTGAGGGCCGCTCGGCATTGTGCTTCCGACTTCTCAGGCCAGCTGCTGCAACGAAATTGGTATCTATGGAATTTACGTATTCTCTCCCACTCTTTGCGTCTTCGAGTCTAGGCCAGGTATCGAGACACCCCACGTCGACGCCGTGGAAAGGATTCTCGTATTATCATCCGGATGGCCTCGCGGAGGTTAAGCCACGGAAACGGTTCTCAGCTGGAGAGTAACGATGCAACTGTCACTCGACTTGTCCGGCAAGACAGAGTCCCGTGGTACAGGAAACCCAACCTACGGCTCTTGTATTTCTTGATGTTTCCGACTTGTTTGGGAGTGGAAATGACGAGCGGGCAAGTGTCTTCCGGTTTATCTGTGATGGCGCCCTGTTGATACGCAAAAGCTTTGATTCGTCCTTGTTGAATGGGTTGCAGGCTGTCCCTTCATGGCTTGAATGTAAGGCAGTCCCTCACTTTCATAGCATTAATGTCGTCTAACTTGGATTGCAGATTTTCACCATCCTCGTTCTGCTTTGCTAGGTGTCGTGTCTTCCATGTATTCACTGGGTGCCATCGCAGCCGTCCCCTTCGTCCCTTCCATTGTCGATACCTACGGGAGGCGACATTCGATATTCATTGGGAGCATATTGATGATCATCGGGGGTGTTCTGCAGGGAGGTGCATTGAATCGTAAGTAATTGATAGCCCTGGAATCCCAGAACATTTACTCATCTTCAATCGAAAGTCACGATGTTCATTGCGGCTCGTTTTATCTTGGGTTTGGGTATCGTCTTTGCTATTGTAGCTGCCTCTTCTTTGATCGGAGGTGCGTGACAACGCCTTTGACTTACTACCTGTTGGTTGTCGATCTATGTAAAGAGCTATCACATCCCAAGGAGCGAGCCATCATGGGCTCGCTTTTCAGTTCATGTTACATGATCGGTAAGTTGAGGTTGTAATCAACTATGTAACGGAATTGGGTTCATTGCCATTTCTCCTAGGGTCTCTGACCGCCGCCGGAGTGACCCTCGGGACGTTTGCCATGCCCAGCGATTGGGGATGGAGGATTCCATCTTTCCTCCAGGTGCTGCCTAGTCTGCTTCAAGTATCCTTCATCTCGTTCCTCCCAGAGTCTCCTCGTTGGCTGATATCAAAGGGAAGAGGGGATGAAGCATACGCCATTCTTGTGAAGTATCATGCGGAAGGGGACGAAAACTCGGACTTCGCCAAGGCAGAGTATACTCAAATCGAGGAGACACTTGAAGAAGAACTGAAGAACGCCGGGATGAGCTGGAAGCAAGTATTGTCGACATCGGGGATGCAAAAGCGGGTCATCATCGCATCTTTCCTTGGACTGTTCACTCAGTGGAGTGGCAACGGACTAATATCGTGAGTCACACCTCCCTTCTGCTAGATGGTCTATTGATCGTGTTCCTAGATACTTCCTCTCCCCAGTCTTGGACAACATTGGGATCCATGATAACCGGACGAAGAACATCATTAACTTCGCCAAAGATGGATGGAGCCTTGTTAACGGTACATTCCTCGCATTGACAGTATCCCGATACCCGCGCCGGAGAATATATTTGGTGGGTAACGTGTATTCCCAAACTAGTCCAGATTCTGCCATGTTAATCCCTCCTTCAGGCGTGTACTATCTCTTTGTTCATTGTCTTTATTGCTTGGACCGTAGCTAGTGCGGAATACGCGCTGACTCGTAGCCTGGTTTCTTCTCAAGTAGTGCTACTGTGAATATTTTTGTTGATTGAAGAGCGAAGCATTTTCGTCCTCACCGCGTAATTCACAGCCTCATCTTTGTGTACAGTCCAGCTTATAACTTAGGATTCAATGCCCTGACGTATAGTGAGCTTTAGAACATCTCCGTTACCACAAACCTATTGCTAACAGCATACGTAGCCTTCTTGGTCGAGCTTTTCCCTTTCCATACTCGCGCGAAGGGTATTACCATTTTCCAGTGGTGGGGCCGCGGTGCAGGGTTCGTCAATCAATTTGTCAATCCAATTGGAATCGAAATTGCAGGTATGTTTTCTCTTCATTCCATTCTATTCGTGACTGATGAAAGTGGATGACAGGTTGGAAGTATTACATCATGTAAGCTGTCCTTGGAAATTCAAGGGGACGGGACTGAAAAGCTATTAGCTATTGCGTGTGGATTGCTTTCGAGGTTGTATTTGTCTACTTCATGTTTCCAGAAACATCAGGGCGGACTCTTGAGGAGTTGACATTCTGTAAGTGCTGATAGCCAAGCACTTTTTCTCCCCCTACTGACGCCTTTACAGTATATGAGGGTGATCAGAGGCAGGAGGTGCCAAGGGATTCTGAGCTCGAGGCACTGCTCGCAGATGAGCAGACAGATACATACGATACTATTAGGGTCCATTAAAAGAAAATTGATCGCATCAGCATGGAAGCTTCGTTGTATTGTCGGTCTTGCATATATGAACGCAATAGCAGCTTTTCACTCGTATGCAAACTTCAGTCTCGACATTTTGACAGGCGCCAAACATTTCAACATTTCATGATCGGGTCATAAAGAGAAATAGATCAGTCTTTGCGCCAATGGTCATGAGGTCACCAGCCAAGACGATGCCATCGGTCCGTGTGGTCGCGAAAAAAAGTTGGAACGTTGATCGACAACACATATTTATCAAACTTTACATGGGTCAGTACCTTTGATGATTTACATAAATAGCAAGAAGAAATATCCTTAGTATATACGGCCAAGGCTGAGACGGGAGGTGAGGCCTGAAGCGTCATAATGAAGTGACCCAACTAGCATGTTTCCAGGAGACTGTAGGTCTTCTTGATGGACCGAGTGACATTGAGGGCCACAAGACGTGCAAACAACGGAAATAGAGGCGAACGAGAGAGGGGAAAGAGTGGAGAGGATGGCATACCGAACTCCAACGACCGAAAAATCTATCGCACTGAGCGCACGAACAAAGCAAAGAGCTGACCGTAGCTCTGACATTGTGCGTCAAAAGCGAATGAGGTCTTCACAGCATGACGTTGCTTGCATGATAACAAGGATCGACAATCAGGGAGAGAACAGGCAGATGCTGATGGTCTGGTGGGGGCTCTGATGACACTCGACTTTCCATTGTCTTTGTCCGCCTTGATTATGCACGTTCACATGATCCGTCTAAAAATCAGGTTGTATTTGTCGAATGTGAATAACAAGCAAAGTAGTACCGGTGAATCTCTCGGGTCGGTTCATCTGCGAATGTTTCCCCTAGGAAATAAACAGCTCAGTCCACAAGATACGATCGGGAATAACAGCACTGACCTGTTTACCATTGCCAATTTGTGCAGTCGTTCTTTTTCTCCTAGCGATTTACTCTCGCCCTGTACCACAGCAATCATTTCTCTCGCCAGTCGTACTTCCAGACTCTTTCCCGGCCGCGACTCGCTCGCTGCAACAATCGCCTTGAGTCCTGCACGCACGCGCTGTTTCTCAGTCAACGGCTGCGGCGTCATCATCACTTTCGTCCCGTACTTCAACGAGACGACGCGGACGGAAGGAGCGGCGGTCATGATGGCCTCTCGGACGATGGGCGTGGGAGGTGCGCGCGTAAAGGTGTGGACATGGAGAAGCATGCGGGAAACGGTGCGAGCTGCGCGTGCACGTAGACCGTGTCTTTGAATGACGGCGACGATGTAGTCGAGAAGGGGATCGTGTGCGGGTGGGATGAACATGTCGGTCGCAGGAGTGTTTTCGTTCACGGCTGGAGCTCGGGCTTGTTGTGGTGCGGGGACGGAGGTGGGTTTGGGACCGAGGCCGAGAGTCGAGCCCATGAGCACGTTGAGCATGTCGGCCGACTTTGCGAGCGTGTGCTCATCTTTGGATGGTTTGGTGCTCGCATTCCGTGTCCGGACCCAGGCGACGGCGGTTTTGGGCGTGCGCGTGAGACGTGGTACCACTTGAGCGAGTGCTGTTAATCTGCTGCCGCTCATTCTTGTGTCAAATTGGTCGCGTTTTTGCAGAGGCACATGTGCCGGATATGGGAATTTTTGAATCCTAGCTTGTTCAGGACGTCCACTCCGCTCAGCCTAATAGCCGACCCGCGTCCCCTGCAGGACTATTTCCTCGGGCTGGCGTCCCTGCTGGCGTTTCTCTTTTTCATGCCATGTCTGAACCCTCTTTCCTAGAATCTGCTGTGAAAGATATCCACATAGATTGCTGTGCTGCCGGTAGGCTCGCTTAACATTTAGTCAGATATCAACCTTATTGGCCAGCACAGTCATGATAATCGCTGCTGTCGGTTATGATTATAGTGAGCCCTAGTCCATCTATGTTGTCCTCATATTTAAGATAATCAATTGTCACTTGCACCCCAGTCCTCACCTTGTCGAGAGAGGTATCCTATTTCGCTTCCCGTCCCCTCCGTCATGACTGATTGATATACAAAGATAGAAAACATCTGGGTAAGGAAGAGAGTGTCGATGACCAAGTCATGTGTCCTTGACAGCACCGCAGTGCAGACCCTGGACCCGGGTCTCTGTACTGTTCGTTGTTGTATGTAAAGGTCCATGATCTATATGTGTACCAAACTGATCGTTCCCCGTAGGTTCGTTACGTCGGTCTTTGTTGGGCTATGTAGGTCTATGGGCACCGTGATTCATACGTGAAACCGTTGCTAATCGCAATCCATTTTCAAGGACACTTGCACTCAGTATGTTCAAGGGTGACGGGTTAAAGTTGATCAGACTGACCAAGAAGTACATTTGTAGTTGGTAGTGCCTTTGTTCCAGGACCTGTTAAAGTGAGTTTTTCTCTGCTTGTTGTTTATGTAACCCATCACTAATGATCGTTTTTGATAGACGTAGGTATCTCCATCTTGACAACCTCTTTGATAACATTCACGGTCAAACAGGTGTAAGTGTACCCATTTACAGGTCTCAGTACTGGCATGCGATCAACATACAATTCCAAAGGCACTGTGATGCTTGTGGTAGGTGATTGGGGATATATAGTGTTTCTTGCTGCTGCCGATCGTGAGTCGCCGTGCTTCCTATTAACATGTTTCCCTATGTGTCGACGTTGCCACAGTAGTGATGATTATTCGTGTTTATGCAATGTGGGATCAATCGAGGATAATCCTCGGTATTCTCTTGTTCATTTACGTGCCTCAAGTTTTCGTCTCTGCTGTTTGGGAAGGCATCTACAACTACCCTAATAAGACCATCTCAGGTATGAATCCCGGACTAAATTGGAAGTTCCTAGTGCAAGTCCTTACCTTTTTTCTTCTTCAGTGACGGTGGTCCAAGTCCTTAATTTCAGATATTGCAGCTACGCACCTCGTGCAACACCCTCTGCGACGTATAGAGCAATTCCCAGATTTGTTCTCGGGTCTACACTGTTAATTCTCGCTGCCATCCCAACCTTCAAACAGTTGGTTGATATGTATAAGCTGACGAAACGCTGGGAGACCAACCGGTCAATGCAGTTACTCTTGAGGGAAGGCTCTGTTTATTTCGTCGTGTACGTTTCACTTGCTCTTTTCCACATGGCCCTTGTCCGCTCCCCCTCTCTCCTGTCTCCCCTCCCAAAAGAGTCAAAAACTAACCACCCAGACGCTCTTCCATAATCCAGGAATCTGCTATTCAATATCGTCAATGCACTACGATTACCGGTCATCGGTTTGATGCTATTCCTCGACACGCTTAGCTATTCGCTTTCATGCGC
The DNA here is from genome assembly GCA_038093895.1 of Boletus aff. mottiae. Classification (NCBI taxonomy): domain Eukaryota; kingdom Fungi; phylum Basidiomycota; class Agaricomycetes; order Boletales; family Boletaceae; genus Boletus; species Boletus aff. mottiae. The sequence goes on from JBBPTD010001285.1 coordinate 7,334, forward strand.
TATCATGCCTCGGTTCATTATCAGCATACGGGAATTGTACGATCGTAACCTTGAGGACAGATGGCAAGGGATCGACAGCGGGTTTGGGTTATCAATGAACGTCAGTCCGGAGGAGGGTCAGGCTGGTGCAGAGGACGAGGTTATTCAACTTGAAGTGCATGGAGATAGTGCACATTTGGTGTGATCTAGGACTTTGCCAGGGATCACGGTGAAAAAAAAAAACTTGAGCGCTGGAAGAGGTAGAACTCGGATACTTGTATTTTTGGGAATGAGACTGGGACACCCATTTACTCATGCATGCATGTCTCTTGTAATACACACACTATTTACAGACGACGAGGGAGATATTGAATCTGCGAGGTATATGAGATATGTAAGGTATGCGGTAACTTCGTGGAGCCTTGGTTCGTACGAAAGGTGTTATGCGTCCGGCCATTTAACAATCATCACCCGACATGCGAGTTCCGTGTCATTCCTGCCGGACACGACAAGCTTCTCTCCAATTGTCCTGTATAGCGCCATGGGTATCTGTCGCCCTGTGCTCTAGCAGTGGCTCGAGCTCGGAATTTCTGAGTAACTCCTGCCTCTGATCGTCCTCGCACACTGCGAGGTCATCAGTTAAAAAATATTGTTCGAAGCATCAGCACCTACAGAATGTCAGCTCCTCAAGCGTGCGGCCCGACGTCTCGGGAAACATAAAGTAGACGATCAAGACTTGGAAGGCATCCCACACACAGTAGCTAACCATCTTTCAGCATCCGTCCGCGTGCGTCCCCAAAGGAAATCTTACAAAATGTACCATCTCCAACCTATTGTGCCCCACCGACTTTATCAAACTACAAGTCATCTAGATGAAGTAGATGGACATACCTGCGAGATCGATCCCAATAGGATTCACGAACTGGTTAAAGACTGCCCCGCCGCAGTACCACCACTGGAAGATGGCGATACCGCTGGCTCGGACATGGAAGGGGAAGAGTTCGACCAAGTAAGCTGCTCAAATTGGAGTGCGTTGCGTCATGGAGTAGCACAACTTGGCAGGGACAGCATAGTGCTTACTGTAAATCATGGCGTTGAATCCTATATTGTAAGCCGGACTATACAAAAAGATGAGACTGTATACTTGGTGAGAACGGAAACAGCGTCTTGGGAAACATGAATACTCACGCGAGCACTACTTGAGCAGTGATTTTGTTATGAGTGAAAGAATACTCGGCACTAGCTATAGTCCACGCAGTAAAAACAACAAAAAGAGAGATAGTACACGCCTATAGACATGTTAGATGGTAGGAGAGCGGTGTCAAAGTAGTCGATGAACAGATTACATACCAAAAAAGTCCTCCGTCGAGGGTATCGAGGCACTATTAATGCAATGAATGAACCATTAACGAGGCTCCACGAGTATCTGGCAAGGTTGATGACATTCTTCGTCTTGTTATCGTGAATGCCGATGGTGTCTAAGATCGGGGTAAGGAAGTATCTGTTGACGTGATAACTGGACACCCAATAGATGGTAATCGAAAGTAGCTTACGAGATCAGTCCCATTCCACTCCACTGGGTGAACAACCCGAGAAATGCCGCGACAATGACCCGCTTTCGCATTCCCGGCGTTGACAGTGACTGCTTCCAGTTTATATGCGCAACATTCCGTTCAGATTCGAGCGTCCCCTCGATCTGGGTATACTCCGCCTTGACGAATTCCGAGTTTTCATCTCCCTCCGCATGATATTTTACAAGAATGGCATATGCCTCTTTCCCTCTTCTCCTTGACATAAGCCAACGAGGAGACTCTGGGAGGAGCCAGATAAAGGCGATTTGGAAGATACTAGGGACTACTTGGAGTAGTAAAGGAATTCTCCATCCCCAATCGCTTGTCATAGCAAATGTCTTGAGGGTCACCGCGGCGGCAGCCACAGCACCTAAACGGAATCAGCTCAAAGATTTCCCTCATGGTCAATCCACCGTCAGTTTACCGAGATCGTAAGAAGTGGTGAACAGAGCACCCATGACCGCTCGCTCCTTGGGGTGTGAGAGTTCTTCAAATAACTTAACGACTGATACGAAAGTCAAATTCACTTTTCCGTACCTCCGATCAAAGAAGAGGCAGCTACAATGCATAAGGCACTGGCAAATCCAAGGATGAATTGAGCAAGGATAAATGTCCTGACTAATGGGTTCAAGATAAAATGGGTCCTCGAATTTCGAAACATATTGATCACTTACAATTCAAAGCAGATCCTTGAAGAATGCCTCCAACTATTGAGATTACACCTCCAAAGAAAATTGGGTATCGCCTCCCAAACTTATCGACAACGAAAGGGACAAACGGAAGAGCAGCAACAGAGCCCAGAGGATACATAGCAACCATGAGACCCAACGAGGCGGATCGAGGATGGCCGTAATCTGTTGTTCCAGTCAATCCTTTTCTGATGCAATGAGGTGACCACCTTACATTCAAGCCACGAGGATACAGCCTGTAGGCCATTTGTCATGGACGCGTCAAAACTTTCTCTACATCAGCCATTTTTGATTGAGAATACATTAGAGAAACCACTTGCCCAGCTGTCATCTGCACCGCGAGACAGGTTGGAGCCATCAGAAAGTACAACAGTCGAAGGTTTGGTTTGCTGTACCAGGGAACTTTGTCTTGCTTTGCGAGCCGAGAAACGATGGCGTCGCTGCTCTCTGGTGGTGCACGACTTCCCCGCTCACCCCTCCGTGAGTCCATTTCGATAGCGATGAAAAGATGTTGACGCGCGATTGCCTGGACACGCCAGCGTGGGTCGACTCGCAGTGAATGTAACGGAAGAGGTTGAAGCTTGTCGTTGGAAGGCACAAACACTGTACATTTTTAAATGGAGATACAGCGAGCCTATTAATCATCGTTTATCGATATCCATGGCCGTGTGACACTTGGGATTCATTGGGCTTGTGCAAACGTTCACTGGCCAGGGTCGCCTCGAAAAGCCATTTCTGTGTTTCGATGATGGAATCAGACACGGAAGATGGAACTGAGGATTCTGGCCAAATTCTGGCGCAAGGTTGTTCAAATTTGAAAAGGCAACTTGGATCGACCAGCAGGGAATATGGAGAGGTTCGACCAATTCGTTTAAATTCTTTTACTCGGGTCGGTCGGCACATTGAAGGTTGTGCCTGCTTACAAAATGGGAATCTGTTGGTGATGCCCAGTGAACACCCCTTATGGTCAGGCATAATTTCGGATGTTCATATATGTTTCATATGTTAGTATCTGATTCTACATGTTATATACCTGCTTCCATCGCGTGACATACTTTCAATATTTCAATGCACTGTAGCATGTGCTGCAACTTGCAGCGTCTGCGTCAACGTTTCAACGTTTCAATTTCAACGTTGCAACGCTGCAACAACGTGCCCGCAATCTAATCACATCAGTTAACGAAGTGCGCGGTACTCCGTTTGTCTCTACTGTAAGGACAGTAGGTGCCACAAGCGTAATGCAAGTGACAAGAGGAAGGTATGTGCCTAGTGGGAGGTACTCACTAGGTCTGAGGATAGAGATTGCTAGCTTGAGGAGCGAAGGGTTTTTTATAGAAGCAAGAGGAGTGCTTGTATAAGAGAGTAAAAGAACTGAGGAGAACGATACAGAGTGAGCTCTCCTCTATATAGTGTTCAGGTATTGTTTGTACCTGTATGCCTCTACTCTAGGGTAGGTAAAGATAAGAGATAGGAATGAGTCATATCGTATCATGAATGATAAGAGTCCTAT
>JBBPTD010001286.1:0-11078 GCA_038093895.1 Boletus aff. mottiae
CTGTAAGAAAACGAGACGGAAACACTACTCATGTAACAATGTTCACCGTCGTGGTGGCTGGATGCCACTACTGGTAGCGGTCATGTGCAAGCGCAATCGCGCCAACTGCACCAAATTTAGAATGCACCAAGACCAGTATGTAGGACGAAATGCTTAGGAACTTGTCATATTGCTTAGCCTGATTCATATCTATAATCCTGTCTCCCGCGGTTCATTGTCGCAGTTCTCGGTGCAGCAAGTACTACTATCGTACTTAGACTACTTTGTTTACTTTTCCAATTGTGACTCTGGATCCGCTTGAGCAAACACGTTTAAATCATTGCTTAGTAGTCATGTTTGCTAATTTACCCACTTGAGGCACTTTTTCATGATGGCGAAGGGCGCCAAGTCCGAAAAGGCCGTGATGATTTTACTGATGGCTGGGCCAACTTTTGACTTTTGTCCAGGTTCAGACATGTAAATCTGAAAGAAATTTGGCAGTGCTTACAGTGTTTCTTATCTTATCTTGTGTGGCTGTACGCCCGTCGGGGACAGCCGAGCGATGCAAACGCGCTTGCGCAGCTCAGAGACGAGTCGATAGCATGTCAGGCAACGAACAAGGACACACGCTCGGCGGTGGACCAGCCTCGGATCCACCGCCATCAACGTGGGGAAGACCCTCTGCACCACGCATCGGTCGCATCGGCGACTGGAGCAACACTCCCAGCTCACGCCCAGCCGGGTCCAGGTGCCACCACCTCCCCGTCTGTATTATACCCATACTAATGCACATGTACAGCTCAGGACGCTCTGAAACCCCGTCTTCTGTGGACTCCTCGAATACGGGCATTCCCCGTTTTCCGATCGCTCGCGATGATGAGGATGACGACGACGACGACGACGACGAGGGCTCGCCACGCGAAGGCGAGAGCTGGTTCGCAGGTGGCGAGCGGAGGTACGCATATACGCGCCTGCCCCCTCTCTACTGACGTCGACCTTTCAATCAGCGGTATCTCTGTACAAAATCCGAACGCGCGCGGGAATGTGCCCGGCGGGCGGATGGTGCAAGACATCCTCCGGCGTGCTGCTGAGTGCGCTATACATTGTTTGTGTGGTGACATCGGACGTTGATGGAGCATGACAGAATGTCTGCTGCGCGTACATCTCAACCATCTGCAGATCATGACTCGTCTACTGCCTTTAGGGGTGGTGGGCATACATTGGGGAGTGACGACGTCGAGAGCACGTTCGTGCCCGACCCCGATGTACAGCCAGGTGAATCCAGAGCATCTCACGTGCGTGTGCGACTCACTCGACTACTTTTTCAGACGATGAAGAAGAAGAAGCTGCGCGGCGCAATATTACGTTTTGGCGCAACGGTTTCAGCATCGAGGGAGGCGCATTTTACAGCTACGCGGACCCAGAAAACGAGCGGTTGCTTGCGGAGATCAACACGGGTCGTGCGCCAGTGTCCGTGTTGAACGTCCGCCCAGGCCAGCCAGTGGAAGTAGTCGTGTCGAAGCGGACCGACGAGGACTATGTGCCCGAGAAACGGCCGTTTGGCGGGTCTGGGAATCGTCTTGGGTCGCCTGTCCCAGCTGTGGCGACGAGCATGCCAGGGTCGTTCCCCAGTGGAGCGAGTGCACCTGCACCTGCACCTGCGACTCGTACTGAGAGGGCAAGCGTAACGACGGTGTTTGAGGTGGATCAGACGCAGCCGATGACGACGGTGCAGATCCGGTTGGCAGACGGGACGAGGATGCCGTGCCGGATGAACCTCACGCACACGGTCGGGGACATTCGCTACTTTATCAATGCGTACGTCGTTTGGTATTTGGTATACGGATGCTGACGCGGAGACAGGTCGCGACCCGAGAACACTATGCGGCCCTACACGATTGGGACGACGTTCCCGAACCGGGTTCTGGACAATGACCAGGAGACGGTCCAGAGTGCGGGACTGGCCAACAGCGTGGTGGTGCAGCGATGGGTGTAGACTAGAAATGGAAAGCTATTCCCACGGGTGTAGTACGAAGCCAGCTTGTGAATGATTTTTTCTTTTCATCTTGTCACGATGGCGCCGTTCACGAAACCAGAGGCGGTCTTGAAGCAAGCAGAGGGTCTCGTCTCGGTCGGGCAGACCCACGCAGCCCTCCAATCTCTCACAGAAATGTTCACCTCGAAGCGCTTCAGGTCGACACCTCTCACCGCCCTCGAACCTATCCTTCTTCGCTTCGTCGAGCTCTGCGTCGATATGCGCAAGGGAAGAACAGCAAAGGAGGGCCTTATGCAGTACAAGAACATCGCACAAAACACAAGTGTCGCCTCCATCGAGGTCGTCATCCAACGCTTCCTTGCACTCGCGGATGCCAAGGTCCAGCAAGCACAGGAAAAGGCCGACAAGGCCGTTGCAGTCGACGTCGACGATCTAGAGGCCAGCGAAACACCAGAGAGTATTCTCCTTGGCGCAGTCAGCGGCGATCAGAGCAAGGATCGCACCGATAGAGCCCTTGTAACGCCCTGGCTCAAGTTCCTCTGGGAAAGTTATCGCACGTCCCTCGAGACACTCAAGAACAATGCCCGATTAGAGGTAATATACCAGGTGAGCAGCCCTAGACATTTATGGTCCGCCACAACCGTCCGATCCCGTTCCATCAGCAAGTTGCGCAGCAGGCATTCCGTTTTTGTCTCAAGCACCAGCGCAAGGTCGAGTTTCGTCGTCTGTGCGAGACACTCCGTCTGCACCTCTCCAACGTTGCCAAATATGCACATCAGGCCCATTCCATCAACCTCTCCGACCCAGAGATTCTCCAACACCATCTCGATACGCGTTTTGCACAGCTCAACACCTCGGTCGAGCTTGAGCTCTGGCAAGAGGCGTTCCGCTCCGTCGAAGACATCCACAACCTCTTCACGATGGCAAAAAAAGCACCCCGTCCCGCCATGATGGCCAATTACTATGAAAAGCTCACAAAGATATTCCTCACGAGCGGAAATTCGTTGTATCATGCCGCAGCGTGGGGTCGGTATTATGCCGTCGTCACCAGTATAGGTGGCAAATCCGACGAGGAAATGAGTCGTCTCGCGGGTCAGGTGCTTGTCAGTGCGTTGGCTGTGCCTGTCGGGCAACACGGCGACGAAGACGACGGGCGGTCCAAGAGCACACGACTCACTGCCCTACTTGGACTCAGCAAGGCACCCACCCGAGCTGGTCTTCTCAAAGATGCCGTAAGTGTCACTTGTGCTCAGGATTCCCTGTCCTGATCTTGTCCAGCTCTCGAGAGACGTCCTTCGCCTCTCTCCAACACCAATCAAGACCCTCTACAACCTCCTCGAGGCATCCTTCGACCCCCTCACTCTCTGCGCCTCCACCGCGCCCATCCTCGCGACTCTCTGTGCCAGCGACACACCCTACGCGGGCTACCGACCCCTTCTCTCACGCGCCCTCCTCTCCCGTCTCCTCTCCCAACTCTCACAGGTCTACAGTACGATCAAAGTGGGCACCCTCCTCGACCTCGTCAAGCCCCTCGATGACTTTGGCCCAGAACAAGTCGAGGCCTACTTCATGGGCTGCGCGCGCCGTGGTGAACTCCGCATCCGCGTCGACCACGCCACCGAAACCATTTCCTTCATTGACGAGCCATTTTCTCACCCCGATGAGTACAGCGCTGCGGGACCCAGCACCTCCTCACTGCGCGACACTACCATCCAACCCTCGTCGACCGAGCTCATGCGCAGCCGCCTAAGCACACTCGCGACGGCGCTCCACAATGCATTGTGCGTGATCGACCCCGCGCCAGTCCTCTCCCCCGAGGAAGAAGCCGCGCGCCAAGCCGCCCAGTTCGCTGAGCTTGTCGTGGCTGCCAATGCCGAGCGTCGCGCCCTCTCCCTCCGCAAAGCACTTGTTGCGCGCCGTAGGGAGCTCCTCTCCGAGCTGAGTGTGCGCAAGGAAAAAGAGGAGGCATCCCGTCGTGCCGAGTTCACTCGCGCCAAGAAGCTTATCGAGGAACAAAAAGAAAAGGAGGACGCCAAGAAGAAGGAGATCGAGCGTGCACGGCGCGAGATCGAGACGATCCGGTCGGAAGAGGCCAAGAAACTCGCTCAGGATCTCATGAAGCGTGGCGGGCTCAAGGTGTCCATCGCGGTCCGTCCGAGTATTCCTCGTCTTGTTGCACACTGCTTTTCTGACCCTGTTTCTAGGATATGGAAGACCTGAGCAAGGACCGACTGATGCGTCTCCAAGTCGAGCAGTTGGAAAAGGAGAAAAAGGACCTCAACGAGCGCCTGCGGATCGCAGCCAAACGGATTGACCACACCGAGCGCGCGTACCGCAAAGAAGAGCGCCCATTACTCACCCAAGACTATGCCGACCAACAAGCCACCGATCGTGCGACGTTTGAACAGCTTCAAAAAGCACGGATCGAAAACAGCCTTATGGCGCACAATCAGGGGCTCGCGAGCAAGAAACGGCTGGGTCGAATGCAGGATGAGTTTACGGCGCATCGGGAGACGTTGCTGGCTGCGCGCACAGAGGAGTATCAACGCCAGAAAGCGAGCGCCGCGAAGAAGATCGAGGAGGAAAAGGAGAAGCGGCGCAAAGCATATGCAGCACAACAGGAGGCGGAGAGAAAGGTGCGCGAGGCGGCCGAGGCTGCTACGCGCAAGGCAGAGGAAGAGCTTCGCAGAGCCGAGGCTGGTGTGTACCCTTGTACCTGTGTATACGCACGACTCACGAGGAAATGGCAGAACAACGTGCCGCAGAAGAGGCCGAGGCAGCACAGAAACGGCAGGACGAGGAGCATATCGCCGAACAGCGTCGACAGCGCGAATCTGAGCGTGCCGCCGCGCTCGGGGAAGCGCGCAAAAAGGCACAACGCGAGCAAGAGGCCGAGGAACGCGCGCGGATGCGTTCGCAGGCCCGGACGACACCGGCAGCTGAAAGCGGGTGGCGGCCGCGTGCACCGCCGCAGGCGCCACAGCGCACGGAAAGTCCGGCACCGTCGCCTGTGTCTGCGACAGGTCCGCCCAAGATTGGGGGCGCTTCCGGGGGGTGGCGTGAGCGCTTGGCTGCTAAGCAAGCGGGGGCGCATACCGCTGCGACGTCGTCACCTGCTACGACCAACGTGGCACTGCCTGAGAGCAGAAATAACACCGACGGGTTCGAGACAGTACCGGAGAAAAAGGTGTGGCGGGCCAAACGGGTTCAAAATCAGGCTTAGAGATGCTTTCTCCTCGCCCTTTCCTTTTCTTCACAGCGTCGGTGTTGGGATGACGCGTACACCTCCCATGTTGTCTGTATGCATTCATTCAGTGTTCATCTCCATCCGATGTGTTGTTTGCTTCCTTTTCTTCCGATTCGATACCATACACTGTGGGCTATTGCAATGCGTTGTATCTAGTACAGGTACCGTGCCATCGTCGGAAATTCGTAGCGTATTGTAATTAGACTCGTTAGTCTGCCGCACTGAGGAAGATTTACCTCAGTATTTCAGTTCCACAACTACATCCGAAAATGTCTGCTCGTCGAACCATCTGGTACTGAGCCTCAGTTATCCTGTCAACGGATCCTGATTAGCGGATATAATTAAAGACGCCCGTCAGCTGGTTGGCGCCGACGCGGTCCCAGGCTCTGCACGCGTCGCCTACCTGCCGGTGGTACTCAAACTACTTGCCTTACTAAGTTGACCTGACAATTATGTAGGAGGTTGCCATCAAAGCTGGGGCATTCAAAAACCATTGTGATTGGTTTACAGCCGTTGTCCCTGATCCCGAGTATCCAGAAGAGGCAAGAGCCGGCTCGCAGATGGAGACGATTTGCCTCTATGATAGACGGGCTGGGTCCCTGGGACAGACAGGCTCCTGCTCGGTGTTGTTGACCAATGACGATCCCCTATTGAGATACCATTGTGGAATCAGTCAAAGCTGTGTGTGCAAACCCGCCATCGCGTTTAGCGACAGAACATCCATACTATTGAACATCACCACGCGGGTATTAACGTGAATGGATGGCAAGACTTGATTGGACATTAGAGGACGGTGCCAGTACGTCCTCATAACATTATAGAACATATTGTAGGACTGCCAAATTTCTTTCAGAATTACACATCTGAACATGGACAAAAGTCAAACGTGGGCTCTGCAAGATGACAAAACCAAAACATGCGAACCAGAATGTATGATCCTCTGGAGCAGCACATCATCATGTTCTTTTTCCATGAGACCGCCAGGACGAACCCCCGGGGGCCAATCGATAACCATGTTTAAGAACGGAGTGTACCGATCCACGCTCGCCAGACCAATGCTATCAAAATCCACGAGGTAGGCACGATATGCATGGCGCGCCGAGTCGACGACTGTAGCTGCTTCGGATTCCTGTTCCTTGATAAGAATGTTAGATCGGCGAACATCACCGTGAACGAGATTCATGTCGTGCAGGATAGTAATTGCGGCTTTGACCTGTTTGACGACATCGTCGGGGAGCTCTCGGCTAAACTCGCGGTTTGCATCTGACCCATCAATAAACTCCATGATGGCCATATGGACTCCTCCCCGTAGCCGAGTGTGGAAGAGTAGCTTGGGCGCAAGACCAGCCTTCGCCACAGCATGATGAGCATCTTGATTATACTTCTCCGAGAACTTGACCATGACCCGTTGTCCACCAAAGTTTGCAAGGAATAAAACACAACGAATAGGAGAATAATAACATCCATGAGGGAGGAAACGTGTTTCGAAAACAAGAGTTTGAATATTTGGATCGGCCAGGTATGCGGGCTGCGGGAAGAGACGCGAACGATTTTTCCGCGTCGGGTCGAAATAGAAATACTCCAACCCCTTGTATTTGTCTCGCAGCTTGTTCAGTGCGCTCCGGAAAACACCAAAGACCTTGGCAATGGTGTTGATCTTGCTCGTCATATATGGGTGGCCACCGGGAAACATGTAGTCGGTGAACGGTTGAAAGTTGTAGATGTCGGTGAGAATCGAGCCACCAAATGAAATGTAGGGTCCCGCAATAGATATGTGAATGCACGGACAACGTCTTGTTCCGGATAGCAGCATACTAAGCAAAAAACAGTCAGTGGCAATCCTGTTCTGGGCAGATGGAATGCAATATACCTGAGGGTCAGAAATATACTTGAGCATTGTAAGCGCTCCCCGTTCCATGCTATCCAGCCCAAGCTCGTTTTTACACTCGACATGCAAATATATCGCATCCTTTTCCTTGGCGACAGCATGACTCTTCATGTCCGTGGAGATGTAATCATCATCCACGTTTCTAATCATCCGATCGACACCGAGGAGAGTTTCAATGAGGGGATACAGGCTGCTCTCGCGCTCGGATCTGCTCGAATATGTTTCGAGAGACTGAACGGCAAAATCGCCAATTTCATCCAAGATGTCCTGGTTGTCCGGGAGGTCCTCGAGACGGGCAAGATCATCTACTATGTCTGCAAACACCTCCTCGTAGATGGTGATGGGAGGGCCCATATAAACAGGAGCGCGACCATTGTAGATATAGTCTGGGTACATCATGTATTCTGATACATTCTCGGTAGCTGATTCAGGGTGCTGGGCCTCGAATAGGCGTGTTCGATTACTATTTGACGGTCTTAGGAACCGGGGGGTCAGATGGTTGTCTGGGTATGTATGCAACACGCACCATCTTCTTCTGGAGGTTGGATAAACTCTGGTTGGTCTGAAAGAAAATCAGCTACGCTCCACTGGATAGAGAAATGACAAGCCTGGAGGGCGCACGATAAAAAACTGGACCTTATCATGGTCTTCCTCTTCACAAAGATCAAGCGAAAGGATTTTGTGAGTCTCATCTGGATATTCGAGATGAGAAGCATTGGCCGCGAACCAATCAGGATGGTTGCGGAACGGTTCAATACTCAATGCAGCATCCTAACTTCGTGGTCAGCCTACAAGCAAGGTAGTTCGATAACATGTGAAATGCCTTGGGGAGATAGGCAACGTTCATGGCAGTGCCAGCGTCGACACCAATCAGATCACGGAAGTCTTCAATGATGGTTGACATATCGGATTCATCGGACACTCTAAGAGCTTTTGGGTGGTGACCCTTGAGATGAAACCCTGTGACGGAATATTTGATGAATCGGCGGCGGGTCATGGTTAGAGTGTGTGGCACTGAGAGCCACCCCGTGGCTGATTCGATTTAAATTCCACTTCCCAAATCACATCGGCGACTACAGTGTCAACACCGTCCTTCGTCCTCTGCGGCCTCTGCGGCTCCCTCCATCCAAATCCCTTCCCTGGGAGCCTCTTCGACTTCCACGTCTTCACGCACATTAGTGTGTCGACGCGCTTACTTAAAGTGGGAACAAAAAGTCGTCCTTTACGGTTTTCAACAAGGTGATCAACGCGGTGACAACTTGGGACTCGTCGGATCTTGCTCCGAATGCCGTTCTCCTTCGCTTTCAAGGGACCCGATGTCCTTTGCAGCCGATGTTCTCGGTAGGCTAGTTTCCAGCGTCGTATGGATCAAAGTCGGTGGTATCACTGACCCTACGCCCCACACTTTGTCAATTTCCGTGGGTTGGACTCGATGTGGAGAAAAGATAAACATACCTTTGGCCGTCGTGAACATCCTCTCACGTAATTGAACGAACTCTCGGCGAAGAGAAATCATCCGTAGTTGAGATCGTACCATGTCCAGACCCACGAGCTCCGCCACTAGTTTCACCATCTCCTCTCTCACTTCTAGTTCCTTCAACCTAACATATAGACGAGGAGGCACGCACCGTCAGTCCAGCTCGTCGCCTCAAGAAAGGAAGAAAAAGGTAGACTTACCCTAGGGCCTCCCGATCATCGATCAGCTTGTGGTGCGCAAGTAGCATAAGCATCTCTGCAAACGAGATCCCCTTGCCTCGATAATACATCACATCCGCCTCGTGATAAATCCGCATATACACTGCTCGTCGCCTCCGAATGTCCTCGAAATCGATCTTGCTGAGGAGCCTATTCAGCTCGCGCACACGAATCCCACCCGTCTCGTTGCCCTTGTTCGACTTGTCTTGGCAGGCCTCTAGAATAGACGATATGGAATAGTGTGATGGATAAATGCGCACTTCAAAGACACCATCGAGTTTCTACATGTAACACTGAGTAGATGGTCACTAGGAGGTTCAGGAAACCTACAGCGAGGAACGGAACAAGGTTTGGGCGCTCCAACAGACCAGTTATCGGATCCGAAAACTGGGCCCAAGCTTTCTTAAACGCACGTGTCTCATGACGTGTGATCGATTTCAAGAGACCGCCTGCAGACTGGAAAACGTATGAGAAACTCTCCACGACCACGCCGGTGAACATGTTGACGAAGATGAACTGGCAAGAAGCAGTCAGCCGTACGGGAGTGTGTGCAGTCACGCATGCTCTTACCATGCTAAGCAAGTTCCACGCGATGAACAACGAGAAAGCCCAAGCAGTGCTACCGCAATCTGTCTGATAGATACCACGAGAGACCTGAGTGCAGCGCGGATATGCAAGGGTGCTGCATGTAATGGTCAGCGTCGGTTACAATTTCGCCTAGACGAGCACCTTACTAGTCGTGCATAAACTGATTCCATCCTTCCCTACCATGGATGAGTTCGAGAGTGGTTCGATCATTGGACTAAGCACTCACCCGGTGCTCATGGACACTAGCATAAGGAGCGCCGATCCCATGGTTTGGAAATTCTGATCGGTATTCTCTCCCGAGTACCACTTTGTAAGTCCAAACACCTCCATGTACATGATGGCGAAAAATAGAAAGAGCGTGAACCATAAAGCGAGCAGATTCAGAATCACGGAAATACTGGCACTGTAATAGAGTCCCATCAGAAGGGTGCAAAAAAAACAAGAACGCCAAGAAGCGACCACTCACGTGCCAGTCTTGAAGAGCTGATTGAGGATGGCCACCCTCTGAACAAGCTTAAATGCCATGCTGACCAAAAACAGCTTCTGTAGGAGCTCGGTAGAATAATCGCTAGGATAAAAATGTGCAAAGAACGTCGTGAGGAAACTCCCGGACGCCACAAGAACATCAAAGAGGTTCCAGCCATTGGCGCTGAAGGAACGCCATCCAAGTCCATACAGTCGAATGGTCGTATCCACCACATACACCAGGGAAATGATGAGCGAGACTACATCTGAATGGTCCTTGTCAGCGACACTGTGGTGAGGAACCCATGAGTTGCTTACTGTGCCAGTCGTCGGCGGTTTGTGCTGAGAATGATTGGGTCCTGCGGCATTATCAATGATGCGAGCCAATGGACCAACGACAAGTAGAACGAACATCAAAACAATTATCTGAACCACGAAGAGAAGGGTCATCATCCTCGTCCACCACCCGTGCTTGTGAATCGCACGATCATAACACCAAGCTCGCAGCGGATAACTGGGCCGAACTTTAGGTCGCTTTGATGGCTTCAGTCGCTTGATGAGTTTCTGCAGATCGATCCACTCCCGTTGGGCATCAGTAAGGTACGCGGATCCAGTCCGTGACGAGAAATTCCCGATGATGATACTATGATCGGCCATTAGTTATGGCACATAAGCAAGCCATTCAGAGACTCTCTTACCTGACAAATAAGGTGCCCACAATGACGGCCCCCAACAAGTTAAATGTCACGAAAAAGATCGCATTGGCCTGTGCAGCGTGGGGCTGTGGTTGGTGTCCTTTGCCAGTGATGCTCGTCGCAACGGACATGACATCGATCCATCCCACAGACACGATCTCAAAGAGTATGAGCAATGAAGCAGGGAAGTTGTCAAATGAAAACGTGGTGGACGGCGCTGGATTGTCCCAAACACGCGGTACGAGGAATCCAAAGTTACCCCCATACATCAAATTAACGTGTTCATTGGTACAGTCCCTTATGCCTTGGACGCCCGTGTCGTTGCATTCGTTCGTCAGCCCAGCGAAGATGGTCGTACCCCAAACACTGAATGGGACGAGGTAGAGCATGGCAAGAACGGCAGCGTCGAGTATACGTATGAAGCCAGCCAGAATCAAATCTTCAAAGGTGCTGCGCATCTTATCGATCAAGGTCATGAGTCGGAGAGCCTGTAGTGCCTTCAAGGCGCGGATAAATCGACCGAGA
>JBBPTD010001287.1:0-11077 GCA_038093895.1 Boletus aff. mottiae
AGTAGTCAGGGATGAATCGGCGGTAATAGTTGGCGAAGCCGAGGAATGAGCGAACTTCCTTTACTTTGGTTGGAGTAGGCCAGTTGGCGATTCCCTCAAGTTTAACGGGGTCCATAGCGAGTTGTCCAGGTTTAACGATCATTCCTAGGTATTCCACTTCTTTGGCGGCGAAGGAACATTTCTTGAGTTTCAGGTGAAGGTCAAGTTCCTTCATCCGTTGTAGGACTCGTTTGGTTCTTTCAGTGTGGGTGGATTCGTCCGGGGAAAAGATGAGAAGGTCGTCCATGTAGATGACCAGCCATCCTTCAGAGATCATGTCTTGGAACGAGTCATTCATAAATCGTTGGAAGGTCGCAGGGGAATTCATGAGGCCAAAGAACATGACCAAGGGTTCAAAGAGTCCTTTATGAGTTATGAATGCCCCTTTCCATTGGTGTCCGTCTTTGATTCGGACGTTATTATATTCCCATCGTACATCAAACTTGGTGAAGACCTTTGCATCTTTGAGTTTGTCGACAAGGTCGGAGATTAATGGGAGAGGATAGGCATCACGAATGGTATGTTCGTTGAGGTATCTGTAGTCCTGGCAGGGGCGGAGTTTTCCATCCTTTTTGTTAATGAAGAAGAATGGTGAGGCTTGGGGGGATTTCGAGGGTCGAATCTTTCCGGCACGGAGATTTTCTTCAAGGAAGTCCTCAGTGGCTTTCTGTTCATAGGGCAATAAGGGATAGATTTTCCCGACTTTGGGTACGAAGGATTCATCAAGATTTATTTCATGGTCATATGGGCGAGGGGGTGGAAGGTGGTCTGCGGTTTCTTTGGTGAATACTGAGGCATATTCTTTGTATTCTGGGGGAAGTGAGACGATGGGTTTCACCTTTTCGGTGGCCATGGCGAGTTCGGTGGCGGTGGTGAGTTTTGCAATGATTGGCGAGCTGAGGGGAATGAAGCGTGATCCACAGCGGATGATGCGATTGACTGTGTATGCTTCTTTCGCTCGTTGACAAAACTGGGACTCAGTTTCATAGTTGAGGAACTCATAGAGACGTGCGTCATGTACTGCATGGACATTCAGATGTCGAGGGGGTTGGGGAGGTTTTTCAGGGATTTTATGGGATCGTAGGTTTGTGGTGCGCATTTGGTAAAGTTCCGAAGATTCGTCAGATGATTCAGGGATGGAGATGGTCTGATGGGCCCAGTCAATGGTGGGGTTGGTCTTTCAGAGCCAGGGCAGTCCTAAAATGACGTTTTCGTTTCCACAGTGCATGACATAGAGGAGGATTTTGTGAGCAATTCCTTCGATATTAACGAATAAGGTGGTGGTGAAGCGAATGGCTCCCCTTTTGTTCGTGGATTGGTCGACATTTCGTATGGGGATGGGTTCAGGGAGTTTCTCGGTGGGGAGTTTGTGTTTGTGAACAAAGTCCCAGTCAATGCAAGATATATCGGCACTGCTGTCAACCAGGGCACGGGCGTCGATGACTTTTGAGATGTGATCTGGATCGATAAGCTGAACAGGGAGTTTTATTGCTTTTGATGACGAGGATACAACTACAGAAGCACATGCAAGGGAAGGAGAGACTTGCGTCGAACGAGTTCTCCTTTTCAAAAATCCCAGGAAAAGTGAACCTTTCGTACAGCCACTTCCTCTTCTTCGTCGTCGTCTTCGATTTCCTTTAGCTCAGGGAGATCATCAACAGAGACTTTCTGGACCTTCTTCCCCTTTCGTCCAGAGGAAGGAAAGTTGGGACATTCATTGCTGAGATGTCCGCTTTTTCGGCAGCGGAAGCAAAGTCCTTTCTCGATGCATCGCTTTCGCTCTTCGGGGGTGAGCTTGGCAACGTGTACTACATCTACGTCCATGGCATTGGGGTCTTTGGGAGTGGGAGTGGGGGTGTTGTAAGAGCGGTAGGAATTCTGGGGTCCTCCAGTATGGAGGCGAGCGACTTCTCTAGCTCTTTTGAACTGGGTATGGAAGTGGGAGGCCTTTTCGTACCATTCTTTGGCAGTGGTAGGAGGGGTGTCCATAGAGTAAACACAGCGCATTAAGGGTTCAGGGAGTCCAACGGAATAGAATCCGATTAGGACGTTTTCATCAGTGATGTTGGCGAGAGCAGCGTTGCTAATGAAGCTGGCGGTGTAGGCAGCGAGGGTGGGGAGGTATTCTCCTTTCTTCTTGGGATGGGGGTTCATGCGCATGTTGGATAGCCATGATTGGCAACGGTGTCCTTAAGTACAAAGGATTTCTTGAACGACTTGCAGAAGTCGGCGAAGGTTCCAAAGTGGATAGAGGTAGCAGTAACCGCTTGCTGTCTAAAAGTATTTGCCCAGACCAAGGCAGATCCTTTCATCATGTATGAGAGAGCAAAGGCGATTTGTTTGTCATTGGTATCGTAGACTGCTTCATTTACCTTGAGGTAGAAACGAACAGTGTTCAGCCATTGGTTGGCGGTGTCTGGGGACCCATCAAAGGGTTCAGGGTTTCCAAGGCGGAGTTCGGTGGGTTTAGTAGTCATGGGGGTCAGAGGTGGGGGTGGGAGGTTAAAGATTTGTCCGGTGAGGGCAATCGGAGTAGGGGAAGGGGGAGTTGGGACACGAGGGATGGAAAGGGAAGCGGAGAGTTGATGGGAGAGATCTAAGGTGTCGTCGTCTTCTTGTTGAGAGGGAAGAGCGAGGTCTGGGTCAAGGGAAGAGTCTTCATTGTCTGACGAAGTCTCCGAGGATTCGGATGGTTCCTGAGGGGAACGGTTTCAAGGTGGTCCCCAAAGGGACGGAGGGAGTCGAGGTCGTTGGGCAATGGTGGAGCGGTACTACAGCAATGGTAGCTGCGAAGAGTAGCTTAGATCTTTTGTTACGCTTGGCCCAGGTGGGGACGAGCGTAGCCTCAAAAGACTATGGTTCAAAGGTTCAAAGAGATAGCGTGCACTTAATGGTAGCACGAAGTCCAAGGAAGACGTTCCACAAAGGAACACAAAGGTTCAATGGTTTGAGGGTTCAAGGTTCAGAGCGACTGGTCAAATGCCAGAAGGAGCTTGGAACAAGAGGATAGATTTCAAGGTGATGATCGAGGAGATCTAAGCTAAAGTACAACGATAGGTATAGCGGGTTTATATACCTGGTTACAAGACTAAGGGCAGGCATGATCAGGGCAGGTCATAGAACGTAGCAGAAGGAGACGGAACATGGAGGAAGTAATTGCTGACGAAGCAATTGAGATAAGAGATAGGGAAAGTAAGTGTTGGTGAGTCAGTGATAAAAGAAATAGTGTCCGGGTCGAGAATCGAACAAACGAGTTCAGTATAAGTACAAGACGAGTGCGAGAGAAGTGTAAAGAGAAGTAAGAAAAAGAGCAAGTTGTAACAGTCATCAACAATAAGTTGGCTTGAGGACGAACAGTAGGGGCACGCATCCAGTACATTGTGTCACCATGGGAGTGGAAACTTAGTACCAGTTGCTTGGTGCATTTATCAAATATATTGATATGACCAGGAGTGGTCTGGAGCGTCATGCAGGTATTGGTTAACAAGGTACCCATAGATATGAGCTTTATGGTGCATGATGGCATGTAAATGACTGGTGATAACCACACAAGTCTACCTTGGAAGCGAATAATCGCTGTTCCTTTGCTTTTTATGAATGCACAACTGTTTGCCATCTGGGAGTAGGTTGGTAAGAGAAAGGGTGTATACTCAACCAGATCGTTTAGATCGTTGGTGTAATGTGATGATGCTCCTGAATCGAGGAGCCACATGTTATGGGGTAGGTCATCGTCATGTTCTCTTTCCTTTCCTTTACTCTTAGTTGTTTTCTGCTTTTTACAGCGGTCACACATGGAGAAGGGAGGAGCAGTAGTTGCATTGTCTACATCTACTACAGGCATATGCAAATTATATACTATCTGAGGCAATAAAAACTGTGCATCAGTGCCTGTGAGAGACAGACAAAGGAAGAGAGGGACTTGCCACTGTGCACTGTCATCAAAGAACTGCGCAATATAATCATCCACCTCCATATCCCTGCCAAGGCTGACAGAATCGTCATAGTTGTAGGTGACCATGTCATCATCTGAATCAGAGGGAATCTTGATGATTCAGGCAGGCTCTATGCGCTCCATTAGAGAGGGCATGGAGGGGCCAGCATGGTTGGGAGGGATGGTTCTAGTGCCGAAAGCACCATCCTCGTTGAAGGCGGAGTGTTGCCGCACATGTACACAGCAGTGTCTATCCATGATTTTGTAGACCTTGCGGTCCTTGAGTATTTGTAACTCATCATGGTAGGCTTTACACCAAAGGGTTTGTTCCTCTTGTGGTAACTTGAGGATGTCGCAGTATGTCCATTCACAGTAATTCACGTTGGACTGTTCTATTTCCAACGGAAAGGTATGGCTGCAGAGGTATGAAACCAATGTGTCTCCCCCTTCCCTGGTTATGTGCTCTACGTCATCTTCTGACGGAGTTGGGGATGGAGGCATTCCTTCAGGGACAATGGGTGAATCCAATGGTCCAGCTGGTGCTTCTCCAACAAGTCTGCGCCAGTCAGAGATGCATTCAATGTCTCGACGCTGCTTCAGTGGCTCGCAGCATTCCCCATACACATTTCCAGAATGAATAGGGGCACAGCGCTCTCGCTGTGGGTGTACTGGTCAAGCAGGTGGAGGTGGAGGTGGAGGCAGACGATGAGGAGGGGTAACCGGAGGTGCTGGCAGAGCCGGCAGCAGTGTAGGTACCCTAGGAGGTGCTGCTGGAGGTGGAGTAGGTGGCCTGGGGGCTGGGCGACGATGGACAGTAGGAGGAGCGATTTCCACATCTGACTCCTGGTCTGATTGTTCAAAATCAGAATCCGAAGATCTGTCATCATGAGAGTGAGAACGTGGTGGGTGGTTAACGGGCCAGTGTGGCTGAGCCTTTGAACACCTTGGGAAGAGGTGCTCATCAAATATGGTGTGAGCCAATGTGTGTAGTGTGTTGTTAGAGTGCATAAAAAGGTAGTTTGAATCACTACCAGCAGAAATGCCCAGGTAGATCATCAGTTGCAATTTAGGCTGCAATTTGCCTTTGCGAGTCTTGACTGGTAAGTGGATGTATGTGCCACAGCCAAAAACCTGAAGATGCAAGAAAGTAGGCTTTTCACCAGTGAGCATCTCAGATGGCATTTTCCATTGGAGCCAATGAGATGGGGTGCAATTATACACATGAAGTGCATATAGTACCACGAACTCTCAATAGGAATCGGGCAGGCAAGCCTGCAGTCACATGGGTTGTGCTTTGTCCATAATAGTACAGATTAGGTGTTCCATGTGTCTGTTCTGCTGGTGAGCATAGGGGGCGGATTGTTGTATATGGATGCCATTATTGCGCATATACTCAGTGAAAGCTTTGGAGGTATATTCTCCCCCTGCATCAGAGCGCCAGTGTTTTATCACAGCGTTGAACTGAGTATGCACATAGGCGTGGAATTGCTTGGTCGCTTTAAGCGTTTGATCCTTAGTTTTAATCAGGACCAGCCAAGCCATGGAGGTATAGTCATCATAAAAGACGACCATGTACTTGTACTTGTGGTACGATTCAATTTCAAATGATTTGAGGTCAGAATGAATTAACTCAAAGGGAGCACTTGCATGCTTCTTGCTATGAGGAAAAGTATGGTTTGGTTGTTTACCAAGCTCACAACCAGAGCATATAGAAACAGTGGATGGAATATCGACATCTGGAAAGTCCTTAATGTGCTTCTTTGCAGCGCGGAGCACATCGCGCGAGGGGTGGCCTAATCAGTGGTGGAGGAGTTCATAGTCCACAGAGGTCATCAACAATAAGTTGGCTTGAGGATGAACAGTGGGGGCACGCATCCAGTACATTGTGTCACCATAGGAGTGGAAACTTAGTACCAGTTGCTTGGTGCATTTATCAAATATATTGATATGACCAGGTGAGGTCTGGAGCGTCATGCAGGTATTGGTTAACAAGATACCCATAGATATGAGCTTTATGGTGCATGATGGCATGTAAATGACTGGCGATAACCACACAAGTCTACCTTGGAAGTGAATAATTGCTGTTCCTTTTCCTTTTATTGATGCATGACTGTTTGCCGTCTGGGAGTAGGTTGGTAAGAGAAAGGGTGTATACTCAACCAGATCGTTTAGATCGTTGGTGTAATGTGATGATGCTCCTGAATCGAGGAGCCACATGTCATGGGGTAGGTCATCGTCATGTTCTCTTTCCTTTCCTTTACTCTTAGTTGTTTTCTGCTTTTTACAGCGGTCACACATGGAGAAGGGAGGAGCAGTAGTTGCATTGTCTACATCTACTACAGGTGTATGCAAATTATATACAATCTGAGGTGATAAAAACCGCATGTCAGTGCCTGTGAGAGACGGACAAAGAAAGAGAGGGACTTGCCACTGGGTGCTGTCATCGAAGAACTGCGCAATATAATCATCCACCTCCATATCCCCACCAAGGCTGACAGAGTCGTCATAGTCAAAAGTGACCATGTCTTCATCCAAATCAGAGGGGATCTCAACAATTCGGGAGGGCTCTATATGCTCCATAAGGGAAGGTGTGGAGGGGCCAGCATGGTTGGGAGGGATGGTTCCAGTGCTGAAGGCACCATCCTCATTGAAGGTGGAGTGTTGCCGTGCATGAACACAGTGACGGTGTTTGACAATGGGCTCGAGGGTGCGGACAACCTGAGTGGTGGGGGTCTCCCCAATGCAGCAAGCAAGGGAGATGGCCTCTTGGGCCTGAGGGAAGGTGGGGGGCCCGTAGTGGGCAGTGCCAGGAGTGTGCGCAAGAGCACAGGGGTCCTGAGTGGGCTCAGTGAAGTCAGTGGAGGCCAGACTGAAAACCATGGGCTCCTAGAGCATGTTTGCAAAGGTGAACGAGGCAGAGGATGACTCAGCAGTGGTGGCTGCATGATCCTTGTGCTTCTTCTCCCCATCTTCAGAGCACTTGCCCTGGCAATGCTTCTTCCCCTTGTCCTTCTTCTCCTTATCCGTTTTATCAGAGGAGGTCTCCTGCTGCTTCTTGAAGGAGAGGTCGCCTTGCTGGCACTTCATGTTTGAAACCTTGTTGGCCTGGGCATGAGGCGGAGGCCGGTGGGTGAGGTAGTGCTGCCAAGCAGCGGTGAGGACGGTCTCCAGTTCCATCACGGTTAGAACTTTGTTCTTGGTGGGGTTGGAGTCAATGGCAGCATTGAGCTGCTGATGGAGGGTCTCCGCATACTTGGGGAGCTTGGCGATGGTGATGAGTGCCTTGAGGTTATCAGGCACTTTATGCTGGAGTTGTTCCAGCTGGGCGAAGCTGGCGTTCAGCTTGGAGAAAGCTGAGCCGGGGTGGTTGTTGTCGGGGAAGGTAATCCCGAGCATAATCTTCCACTCAGTGTAGGTGGAAGCAAGGGAGGTGGTTTCATACTTGGCCTTTATGGCGTCCCAGAGTAGCTTGGACTCGTGGAGGTTGGTGAAGTTGCTGGCAATGGCGGCGTCGAGACAGAGACGAATGGAGCCAAGGGCTTGGTCATCATTCTCATCCCACTTGTCCTGGGCTTCTTCTTCCACGGGAGTGGGGGCCGTTCCGACCTGAGTGGGGCACGCCTTGGTCATGGCTTTGTTCCAGACACTGATGGCGTGAAGGTACACTTCCATGTCCTGGGCCCAACGTTTGTAGTTGGTGCTGCTAAGCTTGGAAAGAGTGGCAAGGGTAGACAACATGTTTGTAGGTTCTAGAAGGGTGATGTGTCAGTTTGAACCAATGAAGGGAGCAAGAAAAAACATTTGCATCACTGAACAGTCAGAGCTTCCAGAATGTAGGGTCATAGGGACCCCCTACATCCAGAGTCTGATGGCTGCTGCTCTTGAGCATTGCCACATCAAAGAGTGTTTGGCATTTCCACACAGAACAGCCTGTGTCCAAGGGTTTCACCCATGAGCAGATGACAAGTGGTAAACTGTGTTGTCAGAGCTGCAGGGCTCATAACCTGTTGCAATAGCTAGTAGCCAGCGTTGCCACACAGGCTACTAAGGAATCTACTCTAGAGTTACTTACCTTGGAGGGGTTTGGGCACTCAGAGATGATAGTGGTTGCTGGTCAAGAGTGATATATATTATTCAGACTCAGTCAAGTCTTATATACACTTTGTAATGCTTACTTAATATAAGATCACGTGACTGTAAGTATGCATCCTTTCAACACAATTGTCTCTGCTCAGCAGCCCGTCAAGCCAATGCATACCCCATCGACATGCCATAAGGGCACAGTCAAGCAGATGGCAATGCTCCACAAGGATAGTGCTGTTGAAGAACAAGAACAGGAGGACAATGACGCGCCAAATTCCTCCTCTGGTCTGACGCTATGTGTAGCTGGTGAATTCAGAGCTGCTCTGGGTACCTTGTTTGAGATGTTATTAGAAATGCAGTCCTGGTTTGTCTTCTGCGTGAATCCCAATGACTCGCAATTACCAAATCAGTTGGAGGGACGGAGCATAAAGGGCCAGATCCAGAGTCTGGGCTTGACCAAGGTATCGAAGAGGAATGTAAACATCTTTAAGGTGGGGTTGACTCTGGACAAGTTTTGCACACGGTATGGGGAACCAATGGCGAAAGATGGGTGTGATGGATGGCTCTGTGAAGGAGAAGGTCGAGCATACCAGAAACATCTTGGGTCTGCAGGAAACCAATATAGTTCTTGGTCAACACAAGGTAAGTTTCCAGTGCCAGTTTATCACGCATTCAAGAATTCTGATTGTCTTACTCTTAACCTAGGTCTTCTTGTCTCAAGCTGCATTCCACTCTCTCAAAGACCGTCTCTGTTCTCTTGATGTGGAGGAGCAGAAACAAAACCACCTCCATGATGTGGAGGCAGAAGCTGGCCTTGATGTTCGCTCAATAGGTGACCTGTATGCTTCATACACATCCCCAGGACTTCTCCCAGATGACTACATGGATCCCTATAACCAAGTATATTCCCAAGCACATGTCCCGCTCATGGCCAATGCCTCTCCATTCCAATGTGGAAATCTCTACAAAGATGATTACGAGGACTATAAATCTTTCTGTTCTGCAATTTTGACAACCAGAGTCAACTGGCGTCCAACTATGGTTCTGAGTCATACATGCCTTCCAGGAACATGTTCCAGAACACTGATAAGAAAGGATTGATTGCTAAAGAGGCTCTTGTGGGTGAAATCATGGAGAACGAAACAACTGAAGTCATCAAGGAGACATTGGCTTGTCAATGCTGGCTCTTGCTATGCTGGCTCCTAACCTGGTGGATACCATCCATTTTCCTCAAATGGTTCGCCCGGATGAAACATGAGGACATCCATCAAGCTTGGCAGGAGAAGTTTGTACTCAACGTCATCATTTGGTTCATCTGTGCTTGTGTGGTTTTCGTCATTGCTGTTCTTGGGGTTGTCATCTGTCCCACAGAACGTCTTCAGCACCTTGGAGCTTGCATCACATTCCTTTTCAAACTCAGCAAATAATGTCTACACCACAATCTGTGGTGAGGTGTTTGACCTCACACAAGTTATGGTGTCGTCAGGAGATCCAGCGGTGCTCAAACCTGTGTGGCTTGCAATGTGTTCACCCACGACCACAGGAAAGTGCTTCTTATGGTGCCATTTTGTGGGGCAAAGTCACTGGCATGTCATTTTTCCATTTATACTATATCAGCAAACCTACATTTTTTCTGAGTTATCAAAATTAATGACTTTTCTGAGTTGTCTGACCTGTCTGACAGCAGTACTTTCAGTGCTTTCAGTCTCTCAGTTTATAAGTAATTCATTTCTGTCAGCATTGTCAGGGCTATCAACACATCAGCTTGTCAATTAACCAGTGATATTAGTCCCATCAGTTCATCCAGTAAGTCAATTGATCATATGGTCAGTCTTCTCAGTCTTCTCATCTCACCAGTCAGTCAATCAACCAGTCAGTCAGTCATATCAGTCTATCAGTCAGCCAGGTTGTCAGCCAATTCAACCAATTCAGCCTATCAGGCTATTAGCTGACCAGTTAGTCATTTCTGTCAGTCACATCAGTTGGTCAGTTGGTTGGTCAGTCAGGTTTGTCAATTCTGTCAATTTGTCAGCTAGCTAGTTGGTTAGTCAACTAGTCCATTCAATATATCAGCTTGTCAGCTTGTCAGTAAATAAGTTCACTCAGTCATGTCATTGATCTAAATCATCCAGAAAAAATGTAGGTTTGCTGATGTAAGTCAGATCATCATAGTAGTATTATTTTTGTCTTATCTTTGTCTTAATCAATTTACATGTAGTGACTGTGACAAAAATCCATTAAGACTAAATTAAGAAAGGGTGTAAGTCAGCCACCCTACTTACTTGTCTTAGATGAACTTAACTGTTTGAGAGTATTTAAGTCATCATTAAACAAATTGAGGGTTTCCTGATGCAGTGTGGTGCACTCACAGGTACAAAATCCATACCTGTGTTCAATACCCACCATGATACAGCCTAACACTCTCAGGTTTTACTACTCTATTGCCCCTTTTTTGTACCTAATATATTTTTCCAATGGATGATATGGCACATCTTGTGCCACTTTTTCTAATTTTGCCCATTAAGGTGCCCCATTGTAAGTGTGAAAAGTGTGATAAAAGTGATGTACAAGTTAGATTTAAGAAAATGAGTGGCCTTGTGCCACTTGTGCAGACCTTTTGCCTCAGGCTGATAAGTGCTGAAAAAGTATGAAAAATTTGTGAAAAAGTCCAGTTAAGGCCATGAAGATTTTACTGATACACTCATCAGCTTCATCTGTCTCATTGGCAATGTATCAAGTCAACGACCATGACCCGCCTGTTGGAGGAAGTGACCTCCAGTTGAGTATGAATGAG
Source organism: Boletus aff. mottiae (assembly GCA_038093895.1). Taxonomy (NCBI): domain Eukaryota; kingdom Fungi; phylum Basidiomycota; class Agaricomycetes; order Boletales; family Boletaceae; genus Boletus; species Boletus aff. mottiae. Next base: position 10,848 of record JBBPTD010001287.1, read on the forward strand.
GAAAGGCCTCCTGACGAATTCTGATTCTACGTGCCTGCCAGTTTGCTATGGCATTCTGGTTCACTGTTCTGATGTCCCTGCATTTTGTATCAATGGCTGTTGACATCAGGAGTACCGCGAACATCTGATAAACCCTTTATAAACCCCTTATTTCCTGTGCAATATATCCAATATGTCTAAGGTCATAAAAGCCCTTAAAAGGGTAGGTCGCTTACACAATATGCAGTTAT
>JBBPTD010001288.1:0-11024 GCA_038093895.1 Boletus aff. mottiae
ACATCTGACTCTAAGTCTGAGGGTGTAGAATCAGAGTCTAAAGACTCATCATCATGAGAGTGAGAACATGGCAGGTGGTTAACTGGCCGGTGTGGCTGTGCCTTAGAACACCTTGGAAAGAGGTGCTTGTTGAATATGGCATGGGCCGACATATGTCGTGCATTGTTAGGATGCATGAAGAGGTAGTTTGAATCACTACTGGCAGATACACCTAGGTAGATCATCAGCTGTGATTTAGGTTGCAGTTTACCTTTGCGAGTCTCGACCAGAATGTGGACATATGCGCCACAGCCAAAGACCTGAAGATGTGATAAAGTAGGCTTTTTGCCTGAGAGCATCTCAGATGGTGTCTTCCAGTAGAGCCGAGCAGATGGGGTGTGATTATACACATGAAGTACATGGAGTACTGCAAACTCCCAATAGGAATCGGGCAGGCAAGCCTGCAGTCGCATGGGTTGTGCCTTGTCCATTATAGTATAGATGAGGTGTTCCATGCGTCCATTTTGCTGGTGAGCATAAGGGGTGGATTGTTGGATGTTAATACCATTATTGTGCATGTACTCAGTGGAAGTTTTGGAGTATACTCTCCCCCTGCATCAGAGTGCCAGTATTTTATCACGGCGTTGAACTGAGTATGCACATAGGCGTGAAACTGTTTAGTGGCTTTAAGAGTCTGATCCTTAGTTTTAATCAGGACCAGCCAGGGCATGGATGTGTAGTCATCATAAAAGACAACTGTGTACTTGTACTTGTGGTACGATTTGATTTCAAATGATTTGAGGTCAGAATGAATTAACGCAAAGGGAGCACTTGCACACTTCTTGCTATGGGAAAAAGTACAGTTGGGTTGCTTGCCCATTTCACATCCGGGACAGATAGGAGCGGTGGATGGAATGTCCATGTCCAGAAAGTTCTTAATGTGCTTCTTAGCTGTGTGGAGCACATCACACAAGGGGTGGCCTAAATGGCAGTGAAGAAGTTCATAGTCCACAGAGGTCATTGACAATAAGTCGACTTGAGAACAAACAGTGGGTGCATGCATCCAGTACATTGTGTTGCCATGGGAGTGGAAACTCAGTACCATTTGCTTAGTGCATTTATCAAAGATATTGATATGACTGGGAGTGGTCTGGAGTGTCATGCAGACATCGGTTAACAAGGTACCCATTGATATGAGTTTTATGGTGCATGATGGCATATAAATGACCAGTGATAACAGCACAAGTCTACCTTGGTAGCAAATGATCACTGTACCTTTGCCTAGGATAGTCGCACAACCATTTGCTGTTTAGAAGTATGTAGGTTGTGTGTAGGCGGAGTACTCAACCAGATCATTTAGATCATTTGTATAATGGGATGAGGCTCCTGAATCGAGGAGCCACATGTCCGCTGGTGGGTGGAGATTGTTATGCTCTCTTTCCTTTTCTTTCTTACTGAGTTGCTTTTTACAGTGGTCACACATAGAGAAGGAAGGAGTAGTAGTATTTTTACTATCTACTACAGGCATATGAAAACTACATACTATCTGAGGCAATGAAAACCATGTGTCAGTGCCTATGAGAGATGAGGATGAAGAGGGGACTTGCCACTCAGATGTGTCCATGAAGAACTACAAGATATACTCGTCAACCTCCATACCCTTGCCCAAGCTAACAGTGTCATTATCCTCGGAATTGGAGAATATCTTGATGATTTGAGGAGTCTCCATGTGCTCTATCAAAGAGGGCGTGGAGGAGCTGGTGTGGTTGGGAGAGATGGTTCTAGTGCCAAAGGCACCATTCTCATTGAATGCAGAGTGCTGTTGCACGTGGGGACGATGGCAGTGGCAGCATATGGCAATGGGCTCAAGGGTACAAATAACCTGAGCAGTGGGGGTCTCCCCAATGTGGTGAGCAAGGGAGATGGCCTGTTGGGCCTGAGGGAAGGTGGGGGGCCCATATTGGGCAGCGCTGGTGATGTGTGCTTGAGTGTGGATGTCTGGGAAAGGCTCAGTAAAGACGGTGGAGGCTGGGTCCATGACCACGAGCTCCATGAGCATGTTCACAAAGGTGAATGAGGTGGAGGATGACTTGGTGGTGGTGGCCGCACGATCCTTGCACTTCTTCAGAGTTTGCCCTATTGGTGCTTCTTTCCCTTGTCCTTCTTATCCTCTTCCTTCTTCTTTTTATCAGAGGAGGACTCCTGCTGCTTCTTGAAGGAGGGGTCACCTTGCTGGCATTTGATGTTTGAAACCTTGTTGGCCTGGATGTGAGGCGGAGGCTGGCAGGTGAGGTAGTGCTGCCAAGCAGTGGTGAGGATGGTCTCAAGTTCAACCATGGTTAAGACCTTGTTCTTGGTCAGGTCGGCATCAATGGCAGCATTGAGCTGCTGGTGGAGGGTCTCTGCATACTTGGGAAGCTTGGTGACAGTGATAAGGGCCTTGAGATTATCAGGGACCTTGTGCTGGAGCTGTTCCAGCTGTGCAAAGCTGGCATTCAGCATGGAAAAAATGGGGCCAGGATAGTTGTTGTCAGGGAACACATGATCCTGAGCATGATCTCCCATTCCGTATAGGTGGAAGCGAGGGAGGCAGTTTCATACTTGGCTTTAATGGCATCCCAGAGTAACTTGGCCTCGTGGAGGGTGGAGAAGTTGCCAGTGATGGATGCGTCGAGATGGAGGCTAATGGAGCCAAGGACTTGGTCATCATTCTCGTCCCATTTGTCCTGGGCTTCTTCTTCCACAGTAATAAGAGCTGTTCCAACCTGTGCGGGGCATATTTTCATCATGGCTTTGTTCCAGATGCCAATGGCATAGAGGTAAGCCTCCATTTCCTGTGCCCAACATTTGTAGTTAATGCCATTGAGCTTGGAAATGGTAGAGAGGGTTGAAGACATGATAGTAGATTTTGAAAGAATAACATGTCAGCATAAACCTATGAAGGGAGTGAGAAAAAATGTTCACATTGCTGAACAGTCAGAGCTCTCAGAATGTAGGGTCATAGCGACCCCCTACATTCAGAGTCTGATGGCTGTTACTCTGAGTGTTGCCACATCAAGAGTGTTTGGCTTTCCACACAGAACAGCCAGTGTCCAAGGGTTTACCCATGAGCAGATGATAGCAGTTGCTGGTCAAGAGAGATATTTTTTATTATTCAGACTCAGCAGAGTCTTATATACACTTTGTAATGCTTACTAATATAAGGTCACATGACTGTAAGTATGTGTCCTTTCAACAACAAGAGGATGAGCAATGGGGTTGCAGAAGTGCCAGAGAAACAGAAACAGGTGTTCCTCTCCCCATGAATGATGAACAATGGGAAGTCAACATCGTGCAACTAGATCCTAGCCCAATGTTGAACTATAATTGGCCACTCCATTTACAGAACCCCATCGACTTTGACACCTTCCATCCACACTCCTAGCTCCATTCCAACCCACTTCCCTCTCCACCAGACACTCTGTGGAACCAGGATGGGGAACCAAGGATCTTCCTGCATGGGGGAATGATGGGGATATGCTGGGAAGTCTGATCTCCCAGTTCAGTGACTCTTCTGCTTCAGACTCCGGAGTGGAATTCCAGGACATAGAGGATATTTGATCATAGGACAGGGAAAGTGTTATGAACACTATGCTAAGCATTTGGACTTAACATTTTTCTTTTCTTTCTAAACCCCTGTCTATTTCTTTCACAATCTTATCTCTTCTCTCTTTTCATCTCTGCTCTATTGCTTCTATTCACACATGTGCATCTCATCTCCCACAACCATGCTTCCCATTCACATTAGATATGCCTTGCAACCTCATGCTGCCACATATATACGCACACACCCTTCCCTCATGTTATCCAGTATCAAGGATACTTACTATATATAGCAGTAGCATAGCATGGTCTGTGTGCATGTAGTAGTAGTATAAATACTATCCCAAGTAGACCAAGACTCCCCAGTCTTGTTCTCTTGGAGTTCTCCCCTTAAAGGTGACTCTACTATTCTCCTCTTTTGTCTTTCTCAAGCAGCAAGTGACCTAGCAAGCTTCACCCAACAGTGAGTCTTTAAGGGCCATTTCACAGTCTGTCAACCCCAGGACTCTGCTATTCACCAACCACAGAGTCATCTCTTGGTGACCATACCATGGAAATAGCTACGTTCATGGATGTACTAACACCACTGCCCAGTCAGTTCATCACCTTCACTAGCACACAAAACGACAGGATGCAGGCAACATTGTTCATGCCATCAAATGGTGTAGTATATGTGTACACACTCACAGGATCTTGCTCTCAGCCCTCTTCAAGTTACCTGTTTCATATCAATTTTACTACTATGTCATTGTTATTAGTCATCTGAACTATACATTACTGATAGTACATAACATACGGCTCCCACTACATACTGTGAATATATTGATTCTGATATATTATGTAATTTTGGGGTTGATTGCTCAGGGAGCCATCCAACCTCTGCTCACCACTCCAACATGCCTTGCACTGCATCATGGCATTTTTTAAGGCCTCACATTGAACAGCAGACTCCCAAGTCACTGAGGTCTTACCTCTCACTGCTGTCCCACAGAGATGCCTAGAGATTGTATCAAAAGGCCGCCCAATGACTCACAAGACTACCCAGATTCATCTGGACCTGCTGAACTGCGATGTTCAAAACAAGCAAATGCTGGCCAAAACAGTTATACAGCTCACTTAGAATAGGTTGCCATTGCCATTGAGACACCACACCCAGCTACCAGGCAGCAGCTTGACCTGCCTGATGATGAGCCTGTCAACCCCATGATGCCAACTCATATTCCAAGTCATTCTCAGAAGAAGTTTACTCGTTATTCCAGCAAGGGTTCCAAGGACAAGGTATGTCTATGTCTGTCTTCTTACTAATATGAGGCTGATCTGCATATGTCCATACAGACCTCAGCAGCTCCACCTTCTCCATTAGTTCCTACAGTGCAGATGGCAAGGCCCGTCTCTGGGCCTGCTATATCTGATGGTCGTTTCAGCTATCATGTTCCTGCACCCATTTCAATGTTTGTTGGGTCTCGGCCAGTTACAGAATTTGAACAAAATCACACCGAAAGGAGTGTGACTCACTTGATAAGTGCTAAAGGGAAGACTTCAGATACTAGTACAAAGGTAAAGGCTATATGTTCCACTTCAGGTCTGGACCATCACCCTACACATGGCATCCAACCTTCCTGCTCTTCAGCCACGAGATCTGACACCCCAGCCCAGTCTTCTCATTTGCCCCATGAATATCTACACTCACACATGTCCCCCACTGGTGATCAGCAGCCATGATCTTGCCAACCAACGTTGAAAGCAACTCACCATGCTCAGTTGGCTATGTCTGATGGTGGTTGCTCCTCCCAATCTTTGTCAGAAGAGGAGGATGAAAGCGACCACCCCAATGTGGTCCTCAAGGATTTATCAGATATAGAAGAAGGGAAGGAAGAAGGCAAAGAGCAAGAAGGGGATGAAATGCAGGAAGAGGACGAAGAGAAGGAAGAGGACAAGTTTGGAGAAGAACACAAAGAAGAACATGATATGTATTTGGATATGGAAGAGGAGGACACAGAGCTTGATAACTTGTATGGTGGCACTTTGACTCAGGGAGATGCCATCACTGATTCAGGTAAGCAATAAGTTTGTCATATAATTCTCATTCTCATTTTTGTGCAAAGGAAAGCATATGGTATTTGATGACATACAGGCGACCTCTCAACAATGTCAACAGCTTCCTACATCTCAATCCTTACCCAGCCAGCACCAGCCAGCAGATGGTCATTGTCTTCTCAGTCCATGCGGGCAACCTTCGAGCAGAGGATCCCAGCATCAATCGAATTCCAGAAATGATGATCGTCTACCTATCCATGGTCACACAAGCAAGTGAGTTGTTTCTAAATGCTGCTGCTCCAATCAATGGTGTCTTTGCACTCACCTGTGCCACCCCAGTCAACTGCATCTTCTCACACAATCATGTCTTCCCACACAGTCATATCTTCCCACACAATCATGTCTTCCTGCACAATCACATCTTCCTGCACAATCACATTGCCCTGTGCAACTGCATCATCCCGCTGAATCTCGTCAGCCCCATGTAGAGTCCCTTCAACAGCAGGTACTCCTATCACCACCTCCTTCCCATTCGCACTCCATTTCCAGGGATCAAGTTGATGAACTGGAGAGATCTCACCATCCCAGTGATGAAATGGTATGCTTGATGACTTACCTCTACCTGAACTGACATCTTGAATACAATGTCCTGAAGTGTCACCATACTACGAACAGGCGTCATCAGCCACCCTCCCCCACTTTTCTGGATGCTGTATGTTCAGATGGCATGAGCAAGAACAAGAAGGCTAGATGAAGCCCTTCACAGGAACATCCCAAGCTGCTGGATGCTCCTCACTCTTTGGTTCAAGAAGCCAATTCAACTGGACAAGTACAGGATCAGCCTGAAGGCCAAAAGAGCTAATGGTCCATTAACCCAAAAGGAACACAGCCAGTCAAATCAACTACACTCAAATACTACCCTCAGCAATGGGTCAAGTGTCTTGACATGGCTAAAGCATGGAGAATGTCTAGTCAAGACCCTTGCTTACTATGAGGACAACAAGATTGAACTCAAAAAAGGTATGCATTTACCTCAGATCGTTTCATATACTCACAGCAGGTAGACATTTATCCTGAGTATATGCCCAATATGTGCAGGCTGATATGTCATGATGTACATACGAAAACCTAGCTAATCTGTTTCAGATCTACAATGACATTTCCACGTTTTGGTGTGAGATCAAGAAATTTGTCACCCAATTCTACCTATTCATTATTAACTATACCCCCTGTTGAGCATGAAGACAGATCCTAAACAGTACAAGTTCATTGTAAGGGTTAAGTACCTTACTTTACTCAAGATCACACCAGACAAAGTAAACCATATGGATTCATCAATGATATGTAGAGTAAGTATAAGATAGATGAGGGCCATCGTCAAGATGGCCCTCTTTTTAATACTACTTTTACGGGTGCATGTGATAATCTGTATCACATATGCCATGCTTAGATACTATACTAATTTGGGGTTATATGCCCCTAACACCCTCCCAGTCTCGATACGACAACAGATTGAAGGAACTTAGATTATACTATTGGAAACAAGAAACTTTGGGGGTTATGCTCCACGATTAATTGATGTGACAGGTGGGGTTATGCCCACAGAAAGAAGAAGGTAAAGATACAAGTAAATTACAAGCAAAGAAATATGAAGGGTACATCTGGACCCTCGGGAAGTTCACAGTCTTCTTTGAGCGTAATGCTCTTGCCACAATGCTCCCCTCTAGTAGACATGGGGGTGAGATCATAGGTGAGCGCAGCTTTGCTGAATTGTTGGAAAATCTTGAGCTCTAGTTGAGCCTCTGAGTTCATGACAACTGGGGACATTTCCCCCACTGGTTGATCCAGCAATGTGGCCTCATGCTCGTACCACTCCTTTGTACAGTTTAGTGACTCATTGGGACACAGAATCCTGAGCTCCCACCTAATGGGCTTGTAAATGGCATTTGTGAAGGGGTTGCCAAAGCCTCCAGAGTCTTCAATGCAGATGACCATTTCCTGAGTGGCAGTTCGGGCCCACAAGACTGCATCATCAGCAATATATGCTGCGATGTCAGTCATTGTGGCCTGATTGCCAAATTGGCCAATCCAGGCCACTGGGCCATTGTTTAGTGGGTTTACTGTAGCCCACTCAAGAAGGGATTGATACCATCTGGGTATCATGAGGAGGCATACATGATTTCACACCCATACCATCTGATCGAAGTTGTTTTGTGGGATGGGAGCAAGGCACTCCATTATGAGGAATCCCTGCACTTGTTATTGTGCAGAGGGATTGAGGTTAGAGTCCTCATCATCAGGGTAGATATTGTACCTGACCATTCCCAGGAACATCTTGTGGAGTCCTTCGCATCCATTCAAAGGGCAAGCCAATTGGCACCTTTCAATGAACATCACCCAGTCATTGATTGGAGCATTGAACAAGGGTGTTCCTCAAGGGTTGAGGATAATAGGTTCTTGGGAATGAGAGGAAGATTCCTTGGGCTGAGAGTGGTCAGGTTGCTTGACAGTTTGTGCAATATGATGAGTTGGGGGATCATTCCCTGGAGTGGAGTTAAAGTCACCTGAGGGTGACTGAATTAGTTGGGAGGTGATATGTTCTTGCAATGCTTGTATGGCGACTGATGGGGGAGGAGCCATTGTTTCGGCTGTATCTGCCTGCCTTTTTTTGTCATGAAGGTGCTCCTTCTTTTTCTTTGATTTTTTGGAGGCCCATATGGGTGGCCTTTATTGTTGCATTGCAACTTTCATGAGATGGCTCACCTCAAGGGACTTGTGCTTCCTCCACAAGTGGATGAAAGTGACCAGGTCAGAAGCCTGATGATATGAGGGTGATCTACCCTCCTCCTCGAGATATGCAGCCTTGAAGACAGCATGGATTTCCTTCATGGAATTGTAAAGGTGGACAGGACCCATGATTCCTGCATCGAAACAGATGGCAACATTGAGTAATCACCTGGTCGGTGTTGGGGGAGGTTGCTCAGCATTATAATTGTTGAGGGCACATGTTATTGCCTCCCCCTGGTATGTGTAAATGTAGTTGCTCATTTGAGCAAAGAAAGTGTGAACGTTTTTTGTGTCACAGACATCTCCCAATATGATGACATTGTGGAGGGGCTCTTGCCCTGTGAAGTCAGGGAATAAAGTTCCCTGGATGAGGTCGAAGGGGTCAGGCCCCTGGACCAGATTGTCCATTTGGATGTTCTTGTATGAGGCGACAATGCAGTTTGGCACAGGGGAGAGTTGACATTTCTTCTCCTTGTGCAAGAAAGTAATGGTGGAAGAGAGGGCAGATGAAGAGGAGGAAGGAGGAGCAGCAGCAGGCTCTGCCTGCACCCTCCCCATGAGAGAAGAAGATGATGGGGTGACATGAGAAGGTTTACCCTGGGGCTGTTCCTTGATCATGGACATCCCCATTCAAGTCTGAGTAACTTGGGGGGTAATCTCCTGCATGAGACATGCAATTTCCTTGTGTGCAACTGCTAAGTCATGTGGAAGGTCATCACATTGGTGGTGGAGGCAGTCCACCTGAGTGTAGAGATCTTTGGGAGCTTCTCTCCCACAGAAGAGTGCAGCACGGTTGACTAGACCATCCACCGTGCTCCTGAAGCTGTTTCCACTCATGGCAGCACCAATCCCAACATGTTGAGAGTAGTCATTGCACAATGTCCAATGATTCTTGTGTCACACAAGAGGAAGGAAGGGATGGTCAATCCACCTTCTGGGTGATTCTCAATGATGATGTTTGTGGCACCATTCAGACGGGGAGCAATCCTTTCGACATTTGCCACTGCTGGTCGTTTGACCAGTAGGTGAGAGGGAGCAAGAGGGAGAAGAGTATGGCATTGGAGAATGCATTATGGGTGATCAGTCACATTGTGACATGTTGCTGGTGCAACAGGATGGTTGTGGTATGAGAAAGAGAGAGAGAGATGCTTGGACCTCATGTAGTATAAGTAGATTAGTATTTGAAAAAGGAAAAAGACATGAAATTGGAAATGATCAATGAGACTAATCTGTAAACTATTGTTATGTAATACTAAAGGCTTTCTTTTTACTCATTTGTTATTGTTTATTTCTATTTTTTGTTTGAGACGCACCTTGGTCCCACCACTAGTGGTGGATTTTAGTGTGCCTGGGTGTTCATTCTGTCCTACGGGACAGTTGGTGTACACCTGGTACTCCCTGGAGTTTGAGGTACCTGTCTAGGGCCTCTAACTCCTCACAATTGGAGCTTTGCTCCCATGTGGAATCTTCCAGATTCCATCTGACAAGGAACTTGATTTTGTTCCCAGTCCATCTGTTACAATTGCTATGCTAAGCATTTGGACTTGACAATTTTCTTTTCTTTCTAACCTCTATCTATTCCTTTCAATCTTATCTCTTTCCTTTTCATCTCTGCTCTACTGCTTCTATTCACACATGCATATCTCATCTCCCACATCTATGCTTCTCATTCACATTAGATATGCTCCACAGCCTTATGCTGCCACATATATACACACAACACATGTATGATTGCACACACCCCTCCCTCATGTTACCCAGTACCAAGGATACTTACTATATATAGTATTAGCATAGCTTGGTCTGTGTACATATAGTAGTAGTATAAATACTATCCCAAGTAGGTCAAGACTCCCCAGTCTTGTTCTCCCCTTAAAGGCAACTTTACTATTCTCCTCTCTTGTCTTTCTCTAGCAGCAAGCGACCTAGCAAGCTTCACCCAACGGTGAATCTTTAAGGGCTGTTTCACTAGAACAAGACTATCAACTTGCTACCTTGCTTGTGGACAACCGCTAGGCAGATCACCAAAGCACTCTGACAAAGTTTCCTACTGCACACACCACACTCACGTTCACATCACACCCCCCAGTACATTTGAGGGGCTACAATGTGTAACAGATGCTACTATCCACCAGATTATTTCCCTATTTTTCCTCCTTTTTCCTATAGCTAGAACACCAGATAACCGCAATTAACCCCTATAACCCGGACACTACACTTTCATATACTAGTCACACAATAGTCACACCCAAGACATTGTCTAGCATCTTATCCTAGACAATCACTACATGTCACACTGTGACATCACTCAGTCACCAAATCTAGTCACACATATATGCACTACACTTTAGATCCTAGTTCACTACTCATTCTCTCTACACTCTTAGATCCCACTTTCCCACAAAGCCCACTATTATCCCATGCTTTTCATATCTAGGCAATGCACTCTGGACTTTCTCCATATGTGACTCACACATACTTATACTCGCCTCATGTCCCTATCCAGTGCATTATGGTGCACAGCTCTCTCTATTCACCAATAGCTATTCCACCTCTAGCACTGCCTTATACCTCATGTTTCCCAGTCTCAAGCCTAGTAATCCTAGTATAGTATCTATAGATAAGCACTGCTCGGTCTG
>JBBPTD010001289.1:0-11020 GCA_038093895.1 Boletus aff. mottiae
CTGTTTGGTGTATAGCTGTAATTGTTGATATAAACAATGGTATATAGTCATAGGCAGCAAGTCATAATACTTGAATTAGGAGAGATATTGAGTTTTTAAATCTCTGCCAGGGATTATAATGGATTATCATTCCATTGAAAATTCCCTGATGCCATGGCATTGGGATCTCTAGATCTGCGGGAGTTGCCACCACATATGAAGCTTATTAATTGCTTCCTTGTGCCCACTTCTTGGATCTTAGTGAGGTAAGTGAGAACCATATTTGAACAAGTTCCATCTAGGAGGATCTTGTCAATTATCGAGCATTGGACATTTTGCTCTATCAGTTCAATGAGATGCATTGGGTCCATGCCTGCTTGTAGTTCATATCTTTGGAAGTTGATGATCCAATCATCTATGGGCATCGATTCTGTTTATTTGAGAGTGCGCAGTTTCTGTCTGGCCCACTCAGTTTGGTTGACAGATCTGAAGAGTGCTTCAACTTCTTCTTCTAACTCTGCCCATATGTATGTTCCTCCATTTAGGAGCCGATCATTTCTTGTGTGGGCGAATCCACCTGCCTTTTGTCCTTTGAGGCATGATAGCACAGCTACCACTGCCTTGTGTGATCCTTGTGGGAATACAGTGGGATTTTCTCCTATCCAAGCTTTGATCTTGGTCCACCATTCTTCAAACTTCCCTTTTGAGCCATTAAAGTTTCCAGGGTCTTGGAAGACTTTGCTCATTTTGGGGGTGACTGCTGTGGCATTTGGTACTCCTACTACTTGAAGTTGAGCTTGTAAATTTTGTATTTCTTGGGTGCAACATAGCACTTGTAGATTCTGAGCATCTCTCTTCTGAAGAAAGAAATTGAATAGTGCCACGAACTCTTATGTGGCTTGAGCGTTTAGACCATTGTTTAGGAGATTTGTTTCAAACAAGTTTCAATCGAAAGCAGACATATTGGCTTACAATAGTAGAGGGGGGGTTGGTACTTATAAGTGGCGTATTCTAGGTTCCGCTATGTGTGATGCTAAGGTAGGGTGCTTCTTCACCTTGTAACACTTGTCTCATGGTCTAAGGGATGGGGTATTCTGGAGTTCATTGTCAAACTGCCAGAGAACTATCATTTTTGGTTCCCTTATCCTGGTGGCTGCTGGCCACTGTTTCCTTTGCCTCCTTTGGCATTCTGGTCGTTGATACAGGGTAGGTTCCCTTTCCCTAATCCGTTCTCTCCTGACTCTGTCTACAAGCCCATCGACGAGCCACTCGACAACTCTCTCCAGCATAAACAATGGCACTAATGCCACTGGGATCAGCTCTTGTGCTGGGAGGTCATACTCATTCAGGTCGTAGCTTTCGCTGTTGACCGAGGGGGCGTGTGGAGCAACTGTTGCTTCCAGTAGACTCTTGTAGTCTGAAAGGATGAGAGATGGTGGGGATGGGCTTCCTGGCTGTTGCACTTGACCTATATGTGCTGGCCCTGCCTCTGCTGCTTCTACTACTGGTGTTGGAGGGTAAACTAAATTTAATGACTTGTTTTCTTCTTGAGTCGACCTGAACCACTCCTGAACCTCTGATACATGCCCGTTGGGTATGAGCAATGATCCTTCTACTGATGCGACATAAGATGGTTGAGCTGACACTGAGAAGATGTTTTGAGCTCCGTAATAGGTGTTGTATCTCCTTGAATGTACTGGTGGATGGGATATGAATGTGAGGGTGGCATGTGCAGTAGGAAACTTTGTCAGAGTACTTCAGCGATCTGCTTCAACAGTCGTCCACAAGCGAGGTAGCAAGTTGAATAGTCTTGTTCTAGTGAAACAGCCCTTAAAGACTCACACTTAAGTGAAGCTTTGGCTAGGTCGCTTGCTGCTAGAGAAGAGGAGAGAAGAGGAGAGTAGAGTCGCCTTTAAGGGGAGAACTCCAAGAGAACAAGACTGGGGGTCTTGATCTACTTGGGAATAGTATTTATACTACTGGTACATGTGCACAGACCAAGCTATGCTACTGCTATATATAGTAAGTATCCTGGATACTGGGTAACATGAGGGAAGGGCATGTGTGATCATACATGCATTGTGTGCATGTATGTGGCACCATGAGGTTGTGGTGCATATTTAATGTGACTAAGAAACATAGATTTGGGAGATGAGATGTGCATGTGTGAATAGAAGCGATAGAGTGGATGAAATGGCCCTTAAAGACTCACTTGTAGAGTGAAGCTTGCTAGGTCACTACTTGCTAGAGAAAGACAAATGAGAAGAGGAATGTAGAGTTGCCTTTTAAGGGGAGAACTCCAAGAGAACAAGACTGGGGAGTCTTGGTCTACTTGGGAATAGTATTTATACTACTGGTACATGTGCACAGACCAACCTATGCTACTGCTATATATAAAAAGTATCCTTGGTACCGGGTAACATGAGGAAAGGGCATGTACGATCATACATGCATTGTGTGCATGTATGTGGCAGCATGAGGCTGCAGTGCATATCTAATGTGAATAGGAAACATAGATGTGGGAGATGAGATATGCATGTGTGAATCAAAGTGATAGAGTGGAGATGAAGAGAGAATAGATTAGATTGTGAAAGAGAGATAGGGGTTTAGAAAGGAAAGAAAATTGTTAAGTCCAAATGCTTAGTGTAACAATCATAACAGCGGAGATGAATAGATTAGATTGTGAAAGAAAGATAGGGGTTTAGAAAGGAAAGAAAATTGTTAAGTTCAAATGCTCAGTGTAGTGATCATAACAGTGGGGAAAGCGGTGATCTCATTGGTGACGAGGGAGAGGCACTGGGTGTGATGGAATGTCTTGTATAAGGCTAGGAAGGCGGAGTTCATATTGAGGTGGAAGTCGATGGGAATTGCCAGTATTGCAGATGTAGTGAGAGACATTGTTTACATAGTGAGGGGAAGGGGTTCCATCTCTGACGGTATTGGCATAGATGGGGATGTTGATGGTGAGGATAGGTCTCAGGCTAGGTACAGGGGGGGAGCAGAGCGAATGGAGGGAAAAGTAACAGGGGACTGGGGAACAGGATATGCGATGGGAATAGACATGGTAACAGTTTTGTCAGGAGTGATGTGGAAGGTAACATCATGGGTAGGTGGTTCAATGGTATCAATGGGGTTAGAGCCCCATCTGGGATCAGTGAGTGTGGAAGTAGGGGAAGATGGGGTAGACAGAGTTGAAGTAGTAACTGAAGATTTGGAGGTAAGAGAAGTCTGTTGGGAGGACATGATGAAAGAGTTATGGAGGGGAGAAGATGGAGGGGTGGAGCTTTTTATAATCTAGGAGGGCAGACTTTGCATTATTCAAGTTCCATTCTAGGGTCCAAGAGTCTTCTTCCATGGAGTAGCCCTTGCATCAGATCAGGAACATGCAGCGAGAAGGGGGGCCACAGTGGCATAGAATCTTCTCTATTTCATACTCTTCTTCTTCTTGGATAAGGTCAGGTGGTGGAGAAGGGAAGTTTGGGTTGTGTATGCTGTTTTCGCAGTAGGGTGATAGGAGAGAAGCATGGAAAATGGGATGAATTTTCCAGGTTTTCAGAAGGTGGAGTTGGTAAGTGAGGGGGGGGGATAAGACCTTGGTGATGACAAAGGGTCCTTTTTGTTTTGGATCAAACTTTGGAGTGGGAGAGCAACATTTCAGGTTCTTCGCTTCTAACCACACTTTGTCTCCCTTAGAGAATGGGATGAAACCTCGATTTCCTCGAGCTGCCATTACCTGGCGAGCAAGCTCATGGGCAGCAAGAGCTTCATTTCTTGCAGCAGTGAGTTCTTTGAGGCAGGATTCTACAGCAGGGAGATAAGAGTCAGGTATGATGGTGGGAAGGGCACGGGGTTCATATCCCATCATGAGATAAAACAGAGATTGGTTGATTACCGAATAAACACAGTGATTATGAGCAAATTCAGCATGGGTCATGTGTTCAGACCATGAGGCAGGGTTATTTCTGCAATAGATATGCAGATAGGTTTCAACTTCCTGATTTACATGTTCTGTTTTGCCATCTGTTTGAGGGTGATAAGCAGTGGAGAGGGTGAGGTCATAGTTCAGGAGTTTTCCAAGTTCTTTTGCAAAGGTGGAAGCAAATTGGGGGTCTCGGTCAGAGATAATCTTGTCATATAGCCCAAAGTGTTTATAAACCTTGTGGAAGAAGAGCGTGGCAATGCCTTGGGTGGAGACAGTTTTCTTTATGGGGCAAAAAATTACCCCCTTAGTAAGGCCATGGTCGACCATGACCAAAAGGGAATCAAAGCTGGTGGAAGGGGGAAGGTCAGTGATGAGATCACAAGAGATCTGCTGGAACAGGCGAGAGGCCAAGGAACAGATCAGAGAAGTAGAGGGGATGGTGGGATGGGTGTTCACTTTAGCTTGTTGGCAGGAGGAGCATCCTTCCATGTATTTGCAAACAAACTGTGCAAGACCAGGCCACCAAAACTCAGCAGTGACAAGTTGCTGGATTTTGAGATAGCCAGGGTGATCAGTGAAAGCATGATCATGGCAGTGGGATACAATGGAGCAGTGAAGGAATTCATTGGGGGGAATGTAGGCACGACCTTGGTAGGTGAGGATGCCTTTGTCAAAGGCCCAATCAGACAACCTAGAATGGAATGCAGGGGGTACTGATCCATCAAGTGCATGCAGAGCATTCAGAATGAGGGGATCATCCTTGGAGGAGGATGAGACCTTCCGATGCAAAGCAGCATCGATGACACAGAAAAAAAGAGTGTCTGGGAGGAGTACAGTTCCCATGTTATCTGGGGTGTCAGGATGGAGGTCAGGGCGGTGAGATAGGATGTCGGGACCAGCAAGAAGATGGCCTGGGACATGGATTATTTTAAGGTCAAAGTCTACAAGGTCTAGAAGCCAACATGCTTCACATCGGTTGAGGTTCTGGCCATCAGAGAATTTTCAATGGAATGATAATCCATTATAATCCCTGGCAGAGATTTAAAAACTCAATATCTCTCCTAATTCAAGTATTATGACTTGCTGCCTATGATTATATACCATTGTTTATATCAACAATTACAGCTATACACCAAACAGAGACAAATAAATGATATTTAGTAGGAATATAATGTCCACCAGAGATTATAATGGATTATCATTCCATTTAAAATTCCCTGATGCCCCCCCTGGGCCTGGTGGAAGTACATGAGATTTTTGTGATCAGTGAAGACCTGGATGGGAAAGGAGGAGCTGTGAAGGTAGTGGTGCCGTGCTTTGAGAGCTCAGATGATAGCTAGAAGTTTATGGTCATAGATATCATAGTTTTGTTCTGCAGGAGAAAATGAAGTGGAGAGATAGGAACAGGGATGCCAATTGCTGTTGACATCAGTCTGCAAAAGAATAGTTCCCAAGGTGTATTTCAAAGCATTGGTAGTGATTGTGAAGGGAGTGGAGGGATCGGGGAGATGAAGGACTGGTTTGGAGAGGAATAGTTCCTTTAGAGCATTAAAGGACTTCTGGCAAGCTTCTGTCCAGTTCCAACCAGAGTTCTTTTTGGTGAGATTGATGAGGGGACATGTGACGGTGGAATAATCAGAGATGAATTGTCAATAAAAATTGGCAAAGCCAAGGAATGAGCAGACTTCCTTTACTTTAGTTGGGGTGGACCAATTGGCAATTCCTTCAAGTTTGATGGGGTCCATAGTAAGTTGTCCAGGTTTGATAATCATTCCTAGATATTCTACTTCTTTGACTGTGAAGGAACATTTTTCAAGCTTCAGGTGAAGATCAAGTTCTTCCATTTGTTGTAGAACTCGTTTAGTTTGTTCAACATGAGTGGTCTCGTCTGGGAAGAAGATGAGGAGATTGTCCATGTAAATGACAAGCCATCCTTCAGAGATCATGTCATGGAATGAGTCATTCATGAATCGTTGGAAGGTTGTGGGGGAGTTTGTGAGGCCAAAGAACATGACCAGGGGTTCAAAGAGTCCTTTGTGAGTGATGAACGCTCCTTTCCATTGGTGTTCATCTTTGATTCAGATGTTGTTGTATCCCCATTGTATGTCAAACTTGGTGAAGACCTTAGTGTCTTTGAGTTTGTCGACGAGGTTGGAGATTAGGGGGAGTGGGTAGGCATCGTGAATGGTATGTTCATTGAGGTATCAGTAGTCTTGACAGGGACGAAGCTTCCTATTCTTCTTATTGACGAAGAAGAATGGTGAGGCTTGAGGGGAGTTGGAGGGTTGAATTTTTCCAGCACAGACATTTTCTTTGAGGAAATCTTCAGTGGCTTTCTGTTCATCAGGTGATAGGGGATAGATTTTCCCAACTTTGGGCATGAAGGAATCATTGAGGTTGATTTCATGGTCATATGGGCGAGAGGGTGGAAGGTGGTTAGCAGTTTCTTTAGAGAACACTGAGGAATATTTTTCATATTCAGGAGGAAGTGAAACTGCAGGTTTTGCCTTTTCGGTGGCCATGGCAAGTTTGGTGGCAGTGGTGAGTTTTGCAATGACAGGGGAGCCTAGAGGAATGAAACGGGAACCACAGTGGATGATGAGGTTGACGGTATATGCTTCCTTAGCATGTTGACAAAATTGAGATTCAGTTTTGTATTTGAGGTATTCATAGAGGCGTGCATTATGCACTGCATGGACATTAAGATGTCAAGGAGGTCAAGGAGGAAGTTCAGAGATTCTATGGGATCATTGGTTCATGGTGTGAGTTTGATGTTACAACTGGTCCCACTGTAGCAGCAATGGCCAGTGGAACCAAGAAGTAGAACCTTAGCCAGCAGGTTGGCCACGCATTCAAGGGACAAAGGTAGAGGGCGGATTCCTCAAGGACAAAGGGACGTGCAGTCACGAGTGAAGGAGGTTCATAGTTGCTGGCCTACTGGGTAGACGGCAGAGTGGTGGTACAAGGGTACAAGGGATCTACCCAAAGGTAGACTAAGATATGGTACAAGGTACATAGACGAATGCTTATATAGTGTGCATGGCTGCACATGGACCAAGACAAGAAAGGGAACAAGGACAAGGACAAGGAGATATGAGGAAGTCTGAGGAGATCTAAGGAACCAAGATAGTGGTACAAGGTCCGAGATAAGAGAACACGAGGCAAGAAAGACAGGGATCAAAGAGAAGGGAAGACAAGGAAGACAAAGGAACCTGAGATATAGGTACAAGGTCCGAGATAAGGGAACACGAAGACAAGGCAAGAAACAAAGAGGCGAAGAGGAAGACGACATACAAGGTTCGTTAGGAAGTCTAAAGAGATCTAAGGGAGACAAGGCAAGGGCAAGGGCGAGGAGACGAGGACGAGGGTGAGGATTCCAGAGACAAGGTAGTCAGAGGAAGTCTTTGGTAAAAGAAAAGAATGACATCACATGATGCCATGAGTTGTAACAGTAGAGTTCCAAGGATTTGTCAGATGATTCAGGGATGGAGATAGTTTGGTGAGCCCAGTCAATGGTAGGGTTGGTTTTTCGAAGCCAGGGTTGTCCTGGGATAACATTTTTGTTTCCACAGTGCATGATGTAGAAGAAGATCTTGTGAGTGATTCCTTCAATGTCAATGAACAGGGTAGTAGTATAGCAGATAGCTCCTCTCTTGTTTGTGGATTGATCCACATTTCATATGGGGATGGGTTCAGGGAGTTTCTTGGTGGGAAGTTTGTGTTTATGAACAAAGTTCCAGTCAATGCATGATATGTCAGCGCCGCTGTCAATCAGGGCACAAGTGTTATGCTTGGCCTGGGTGGGGACGAGCGTAGCCTCGAAAGACTAAGGTTCAAAGGTTCAAAGAGAAAGCGTGCACTTTAATGGTAGCACGAAGTCCAAGGAAGACGTTCCACAGAGGAACACAAGGGTTTCAAGGTTCAATGGTTCAGAGGTTCAAAGCGACTGGTCGAGTGCCAGAAGGAGCTTGAGACAGAGGAACAGATTCAAGGTATTGATCGAGGAGATCTAAGCTAAAGTACAAGGATAGGTATAGCGGGATTATATACCCAGTTACAAGACTAAGGGCAGGCATATTCAAGGCAGGTCATAGAACATGATAGAAGGAGACGGAATGTGGGGGAAGTAATCGCTGACGAAGCAATTGAGATAAGAGATAGGGAAAGTAAGCATTGGTGAGTCAGCGATAAAAGAAATAGTGTCTGGGTCAAGAATTGAACAAACGAGTTCAGTATAAGTACAAGACGAGTACGAGAGAAGTGTAAAGAGAGGTAAGGAGAAAGAGCAAGTTGTAACATTACCCCCCTACTAGCCCTGAGACCACGTCGAAAGGCAATTAGAGCCCCATGCAGGAGTATCCGGGGGAGCCGGTGATGTTAGCGTAACCAGTTTCATCGATAATGTCATCTAGTTCGGGAGAAGGGGATCGTCGTGCGGGAGATGCAGACCTACAAGGAGGGGGAATAGGGAGACCTCGTCCGGAGTTGGAAGACCTGTAAGAGCGCGAGGAACGAGATGAGCTAGAAGAGGTGTTGGAACCTCGTCGTGGGTTCCTGAAAGATTCGGGGATGGGTGTTCCACGAGAGTGGCCAGAGATACGCACGGCCAGAGGTTGGTGTCCCGGGGGACGGGTAGCCGAGAGCCGACTGAGGAGAATGGGGCGGCGAGTGGCAATAGGGCAATTGGCCTGGCTGTGGCCTGGTGCCCACTGGCGACAACCCATAACTGGGCATTGGTACACAGGACAGTTGTGGCGTATGTGCCCAAGGTGATGGCATTGAAAGCAGGCGTCGCGGTATCTTGGGTCGGAAGGAAGGAGGGGATTGGTGCGGAGATGACCGTATCGTAACTGGCTCTGATGGGTATAGGTTCTTTCAGTCTCGTTCATAGCGTGGAGTTCCTCCGGGGATAGAGCGGATGAGGAGGCAGACGGGGTGGAAGGGGAGCGCGCCGAGTGATAAGAAGGGGACGAGGAACTATCCTCATCACGCTGTAGAGGGTATATGCCAGAGTTGGCGATTCTGGAGGTGGCAAGCTCAACGGCGTATCTGTCGATGTCCTGGAGGAATTCTCCAAACTCCATTTGGTACATGACCTGATGGAGTTCTCGTAGGATGTTCTGCTGGGTGGATGCTACCCAGTTGCGATCCATGCGATCAGTAGAGAAGGCGGTGATCTCGTTGGTAACGAGAGAGAGACATTGGGTTTGGAGAAAAGCCTTGTAAAGGGCGAGGAATGCAGAGTTCATATCTAGATGAGAGTCGATGGGGATAGCCATGCCGGTGTCGCAAATGTAGCGAGAGACGTTGTTAGAGTAGCGGGGAGAAGGGGTTCCTTCTCTGATGGCGTTGGCATAGATGGGAATATCGACGGCAAGGATGGGTCTAGGGCTGGGCACGGGAGGAGGAGCAAAGCGAATAGATGGAGAAGTAACGGGAGATTGAGGAATAGGATGAATAATAGGGATAGTCAAAGATACGGTTTCATCGGGGGAGATGTGGAAGGTGACGCTGCGGGTGGGGGGTTCAATGGCGTCAATGGGGTTGGAGCCCCATCCAGGATCAGCTAGCGTAGAAGAGGGAGAAGGTGGGGACAAGGCGGTAACAGAGGATTCAGAAGTAAGGGAGGTTTGTTGGGAGGACATGTTGTTTATAATGGGAGAGGTTATGAAGGGGAGAAGACGGAGGGGTGAAGTTTTTTATAATCAGAAAGGGCGGACTTTGCATTTTTCAGATTCCGTTCTGGGGTCCAAGAGTCTTCTTCCGCGGAGTAGCCTCTCCATCGGATAAGGAACATGCGGCGAGAAGGGGGACCTCAGTGACGTAAGATTTTCTCTATTTCGTATTCTTCTTCTCCCTGGATAAGGTCAGGTGGTGGAGAAGGGAAGTTCGGGCCGTGTACGTTGTTTTCGCGATAGGGCGATAGGAGAGAAGCATGGAAGACGGGGTGAATTTTCCATGTTTTCGGGAGGCGGAGTTGATAGGTGAGAGGAGATAAGACCTTCGTGATGACAAAGGGTCCTTCTCGCTTCGGATCAAATTTTGGAGTGGGAGAGCGGCGTTTCAGGTTCTTCGCTTCTAGCCATACCTTATCTCCTTTAGCGAATGGGATGAAACCTCTGTTTCCTTGGGCAGCCATTACCTGGCGAGCAAGCTCGTGGGCAGCAAGGGCTTCGTTTCTTGCGGTGGTGAGTTCTTTGAGGCGGGATTCTACTGCGGGGATATGGGAATCGGATATAATGGTGGGAAGGGCGCAGGGTTCGTATCCCATCATAAGATAGAACAGAGATTGGTTGGTTACTGAGTGGGTGCGGTGATTGTGGGTGAATTCGGCATGAGTCATGTGTTCAGACCACAAGGTTGGGTTATTTCCACAATAGATGCGTAGATAGGTTTCGACTTCCTGATTTACACGTTCTGTCTCACCATCCGTTTGAGGGTGATATGCGGTGGAGAGGGCAAGGTCGTAGTTCAGGAGTTTTCCCAGTTCTTTTGCAAAGGTGGAAGTGAATTGGGGTCCACGATCGGAGATAATTTTGTCATATAGCCCAAAGCGTTTATAGACTTTGTGGAAAAAGAGCGTCGCAACGCCTTGGGCGGAGACAGTTTTCTTAGTGGGGCAGAGAATTACCCCCTTCGTAAGGCCGTGGTCAACCACGACCAAAAGGGAATCGAAGCCGGCAGAGGGGGGAAGGTCGGTGATAAGGTCGCAAGAAACCTGTTGGAAAGGTCGTGAGGCCGAGGAATGGATTGGAGAGGTCGAGGGGACAGTGGGATGGGTGTTCGCTTTGGCTTGTTGGCAAGAGGAGCATCCTTCCACATACTTGCAGACAAACTGGGCAAGACCAGGCCACCAAAACTCGGCAGCGACGAGTTGACGGGTTTTAAGATAACCGGGGTGTCCGGCAATGGCATGGTCATGGCAACGGGATACAATGGAGCGGCGGAGGGATTCGTCGGGGGGAATGTAAGCACGACCCTGGTAGGTAAGGACGCTGTAAAGATGCTAGTCCGTGTGGTAGGACAAGTCCTACTGGATTAGCGTGAAAGAAAGGGACTCTTAGAAAGTGGGGAAGAAGTAGAGAAGAAGCCCGAGGAGTCCGACTCAATAGTCCGGTC
>JBBPTD010001290.1:0-11014 GCA_038093895.1 Boletus aff. mottiae
ATCTAGTTAGTATCTAGTTCTCTAGTCTAGTTCTCTTGTTCTTTCCCTAGTTTCTTGAGGCCTACAAGCCTAATAGACCATCTTCTCACAGAGACTTACTCATTGCAAGTGCCCTCTAGCTAGCAAAAGCCATCACAACTACCAGTTGTTCATAGATTGAATAACTAGGTCGTTACAGAATGCTTAGTGCTCACATTGGAGTTTCGAGTGATTGGATAGAAGTTGGGCAACATGTACATACTGGTGCACATGGCACTACTACAGTGTATACATAGCACTGAAAATCATGTCATTCGCCCACCCACATTGACACTGGAAATCAGTGTCACCAGAATGGAAGGTAATAAAAATAAATGTCTAGCATCTGGCACTAAAATAATGTGTCCCAGACATCAGTGGCATGGACACTGATAAGTAATGCTTTTACTATTTACAGTGTGTGGGTCATTGAGGGGCACAATGAATGATGAGCATGAGAGAGATGGTCAAGTTGAGGACAAACTTGAACTGGAGATGCATGATGGTCTCAATTTAATTATTGCCATGTTCTTTTCTAGGCACCTCAACACAAGTACTTACTGTGTACCTAACCAATGGGTGTGAAGAGTACTAGTACTATCATCCACACACTCAACATCTGGCATGACATTGATATATCCCCTTGCTTTCTCTGAGCACCTCCTCTCTGTCTTCACATTCAAGCCTTACTCAAGGTCATATCCTATTTTGGAGGTTCCTACACATTTCGGGCTGTTTATGTCGAGGCGGTGTAGAGGGGGAATGTAGATACAAGACTCTAAGAGGGCTAGGTACAAATCTATGGAATGGTATGGGACAGGTCTTCCATGTGTTTTGGGGGGAGGGCAGGCACTGTTGAGATCTGGATATTCGCTTTCTGCTCTTCTATTTCATAACCCAGATTCTAGACCTGATTACATCAAAGGTCCAGACCTTCAAACAATAGGTTTGAGTACACTATCACATATTACTCATCATATGACATCATAGATAACAGCCATTATTGCTATTGGCCATAGATAGGACTCTTATCATTCGTGATACAATATGACTCATTTCTATCTCTTATCTTTACCTACCCTAGAGTAGAGGCATACAGGTACAAACAATACCTGAACGCTATATAGAGGAGAGCTCACTCTGTATCGCTCTCCTCAGTTAGTTCTTATACTCTCTATATAAGCATCTCCTCTTTGCTTCTATAAAACTCCTCTGCTCCTCAAGCTAGCAATCTCTATCCTCAGACCTAGTGAGTACCTCCCACTAGGCACATACCTTCCTCTTGTCACTTGCATTATGCTTGTGGCACCTACTGTCCTCACAGTAGAGACAAACAGAATACCATGCACTTTGTTAGGTGCCACCTTGGTCGCAGTGGTCAGATGGAAGCCGAATGGTCATCAGTCGGTTATAGGACTGAATCCGGCTGACAGTGCCAGATGGCTGACTGCAGCTATGCTGACCACATGACCAGTGAGGGTGATGCCCAACCAGAGTGTGCATGGAATCAGAGGAGAGGAACTGACCCAGACGAAGAAGGCGATGCCACGGGAGTGTGACGGACAACAGTGCACCCACCCCCATCTCTGGAAGGAGGAGCCAGCAGAGATTCGACATGAAGGGGAGCTAGGAGCTCCAAGGAGTGCCAGTAGTACAAGAAGGTGTCTGAGGACCAGTGTCCTAGAGCTTTAACTACATCTGGGGGAATGCTGGTGAGGAGAAATTCGGTCATGCCACCTATGTGGAAGGAATGGCTGGTGGTAGTCAGGATGTTGTTCAGTGTCCAAATTGAGTTGCAGCAAGTGAGGAGTTTTTTCTTCATGAGGCAGTGTCAACCTCTGTTCAATAAGAATGAGAATAGTGGTAGATTTGGAGGCATTTGATTCAATGCGAGATGGTGTTCCATGGTTGAAATAGGGTTGGAGGTGTTGTTTTGGTGACAAATTACGATGTCCTCCCCTTTGGATTTTGAGACCTTTGTGAATGGAAGGTGATACTTTTGGGAGCCATTTGAGTTGAAGGGAAGTGAAAGGTGGTGGCAACAGGTGATGTTGAGGGGCTTGAACGATCTCTCCCATGGTGAGAGGATTTTGCCCAGGTGGATTTGTCCCCAGAACATGAAGTATGCCACTGCCAGGCAGCACATGTCGAAGGGGTCCTCCAAGGAGAGGTGGCTAGCCAGGATTAGCAGCATCAGGTGAGTGACCGGAGGACAGAGGGGCTTCAAGGAATGGGGGGCGAGATTTGAGACCCCATTGATGACGTAGTGGAGACAAGGGCCCCCAGCGATGGTAAAGGGGGGGGTGATCGAAACATGCTAATGAATTAGGGAAAATACCTCGTGAAATCAAGTTTGCAATGTTTTCCTCTGATTTGACCCAATCTACAGTAAGAAAAATTTTGGAATCATGTTACGATTTGCTCTTTTCCCTTATGTTTTCCTTTATGCTTTTACACTTGTACTCTTGACTTAGGACACTATTTCCTTTATTGCTGACTCACCCACACTTACTCATTCTTATCTATTATCTCACTTGCTTCATCAGTGATTACTTCTCCACCTTCTATCCTATTCTATAACTTTCCATGACCTGCCCTAACTATGCCTGCCCTTAGTCATGTAACCAGGTATATAAACCCATGATACCTATCTTTTGTACTTTAGCTTAGATCTCCTCGATCCACATCTTAAATCCATTGTACTTGTCTCAAGCTCCTTCTGGCTATTGACCAGTCGCTCTGAACCCTTGAAACCTTTGAACCTCTGAACCCTCGTGTTCCCTTGAGGAACGTCTTCCTTGGACTTCGTGCTACCATTAAGTGCACGCTATCTCTTTGAAACCCTTGACTTAGTATTTTGAGGCTACGCTCGTCCCTACCCGGGCCAAGTGTAACAAATCATGAAACAAGGCCATGATATGTCTAAGGATCTCATTCTGTGCTGGATTGCAGGATCTCCCAGCCTTGAGAGCGCCCACTACTCCTTGGTTGTCTGAATGGAAGACAAGGTGGCAGTTTTTGAAACCAGCATGGATGAGGGTGCAAAGACCAAGATCTATTGCGATCATCTCTGCCCAACCAATGTCTCTGCCATTCGAGTTCCATCCCTCGAGAAGCTTCCAGGCTAGCCAATGACTGTCTAGCAAAAAGCCGATCCCAAATGATGAGAAGGCATTGACAAAAATGGAGATTGGTAGAGGAGTGGAAGGGGAGGAGATAGAGCAACCACATCAAACTGCACTTAGGATGGCCCTCCCCCAGGTGACGTCCTTTGCAACAAGAGAGGGAATTCGATGACAAACAAAGGGGGATTTGGAGTTGTTGAATGAAGAGGTAAGTTTGTAAAGGGCCGGTAGATGTGAGCGGCCATCTGAAATGACTAGTGTACAATGTTGTAGGCAACCTACTACCTTCTGGCAATCTTTCAAAGAGACAAGGGCACCTGCAGTCCAAGATTCAATGTGGTTGAGATATTTTTGGCACTTCTTCATGGGGATACAAACCATTTTTTTTCGTCGAGATCCCAGATGAAGCCTAAGTAAGGGAAGGATGAATTGAAGGGAATGTGTTTGTCAGGAGCCCATGGCCAGCCTAATTCTGATGCTACATTGAAGATGAGTGATTCATTGAAAGAATATGACCATGGGCCCACTGGGGAAGGGGGAACAGGGTAATGGAGGAATACATAGTTGTCAGACCAGTGGAGGATGTCATCTGTTCCTTGGTTGTGATAAGTTGCGATAATTGCCTTGCCAGGATGGTCAAAGAGTGGGCTGGAGCTGGCACATCTGAAACAAGTGCAGTGATCTATGAAAATCTTGTTAACTTTGTCGACTGTAACTTTAACACACATAAGGTGCTGGTCTTCTGGCACTATGGAAGATTGATGATGAGCTGCTTCAACATCAAAGACTGCACCCTGTGAACCAGGAGGGGCCTTGGCTACCAGTAACCAACAGTCATTGAAGGTCCCCCAGTCCACTGAGAAGATGGAGGAGTCGATGAGAGCATTGAGTGAAAGAAGCTGTGAGGGTGTTATGCTTGGCCCGGATAGGGACAAGTACAGCCTCGAAAGACTAGGTCCAAGGTTCAAAGAGATAGCATGCACTTAATAGTAGCATGAAGTCCAAGGAGAATGTTCCACTTTAGAGTGGGAACAGACTTGGTCAAAGGTTCAAGGGTTTAAGAGTTCAGAGGTTCAAGGTGACTGGAGTTTAAGCCAGAAGGAGCCAAGACAGATAGATGTGATTCAAGGAGATCTAAGCTGAGGTACAAAGGGTAGATATCATTGGTTTATATACCCAGTTACAAGGTTAAGGGTAGGCATAGTTAGGGCAGGTATGAAGAGCCATAGAATGGAGTGGAAGGTGGAGGAAGTAGTTGCTGACAAAGAAAGTGAGATAATGGATAACAGATGGATAGGTGTGGATGAGTCAGTGACAAAAAGAAATAATGCCTAAGGTCAAGAATTGAACTGGCGAGTTTGGTACAAGTACAAGTAAAAGTGTAAGAAGAAAGGAAAAAGAACAAGTTGTAACATTACCACCATGTTAGACCTGAGACCATGTCGAAAGGCATTTAGAGGCTGGAGCATGAGTATCCTAGCAAACCGGTAATGTTAGTGTAACCAGTTTCATCAATGACATCATCCAATTCTGGGAAAGGGGTAGAGTGCCTGGGAGAGGCAGACCTGCGAGGAGGAGGAATAAGGAGACCTTGTCCCGAGTTGGTGGATTGATAAGAACAGGAGGAATGAGAAGAACCAGAAGAACCAGAGGAGGTGTTAGAATCTCGGCAGGGAGTATGAAATGAGTCAGGTGCAGGTGTTCCTTGGGAACGACCAGAGATATGAGTAGCTAGGGGTTGATGTCCTGGGGGACGAGTGGCAGAGAGCCAACTGAGGAGAGTGGGATGGCAGGTGGTGAATGGACAATTTGCCTGGCTATGTCCTGGGGCCCATTGGTGACAGCCCATGATAGGGCATTGGTATACTGGACAGTTGTGGTGAATGTGCCCAAGGTGGTGGCATTGAAAGCAAGCATCATGGTATCTTGGGTTGGAGGGAAGAAGGGGGGTGGTGCGGAGGTGGCCATAGCATAACTGACTCTGGTGGTTATGGATTCTTTCAGCCTCATTAACAGCATGGAGTTCCTCAGGGGATAGAGCAGATGATGAGGCAGATGGGGTGGATGGAGGATGTGCCGAATGGTAAGAGGGAGACGAGGAACTGTTGTCATCATGTTGTAAAGGATAGGTTCCAGTGTTGGCAAGCCTAGAAGCAGCGAGTTCAACAGCATATCTGTCAATGTCCTGAAGGAATTCTCCAAACTTCATCTGGTACATTGCTTAGTGGAGTTCATGTAAGATGTTCTGTTGGAGGTAGACAGTACCCATTTATGATCCATGTGGTCTGTGGGTGAAATGGCCCTTAAAGACTCACACTTAAGTGAAGCTTTGGCTAGGTCGCTTGCTGCTAGAGAAGACAAGAGAAGACAAGAGTAGAGTCGCCTTTAAGGGGAGAACTCCAAGAGAACAAGACTGGAGAGTCTTGGTCTACTTGGGAATAGTATTTATACTACTGGTACATGCACACAGACCAAGCTATGTTACTGCTATATATAGAAAGTATCCTGGATACTGGGTAACATGAGGGAAGGGCATGTGTGATCATACATGCATTGTGCGCATATATGTGGCACTATGAGGTTGCGGTGCATATCTAATGTGACTAAGAAACATAGATGTGGGAGATGAGATGTGCATGTGTGAATAGAAGTGATAGAGCGGAGATGATTAGATTAGATTGTGAAAGAAAGATAGGGGTTTAGAAAGGAAAGAAAATTATTAAGTCCAAATGCTTAGCATAGTGATCATAACACTTTCCCCATCCTATAATCAAACATCCTGATTGATCAAATGTCTTCTAGGTCCTGGAATTCTTCATCGGAGTCTGAAGAAGCAGGGTCACTTGCTTGAGAGACTGGGCTACCAGGCATGTTTCCATTGTTGCCCCAAGCATCAATACCAGGTTCTTCCATGTTTATCGCTAACAGATGTGAGTGTGGTTGGGAATGCAGATGGAAGGTAGCAAAGTCAATTGGGTGTTGTTGATGGAGAGTCTGAGTGTAGTTCAGCATGGGACTCAGATCTAAATCTGTGACACTGACTTCCCAGACTTCATCATTGGTAGGAGGTTCAAGGCCTGTCTCTATCTCATTGTTCAACCAGTGCTCTTCTTCCTGCTCCCATGGAGTGTCCTGTCCCCAAGCTTCATCATTACCATAGGCTGGATCCCAGTAGTTAATCTCGTCCTGTTCAATGGCAAATGCCTGGGAGCTAATGGGTAGGCCATAGGGAAATTCATTGTTGTCCGATGAAGAGGAGGAAATTGACAAGATGGTAGAAGGGAAGGGACCATGAGAGTGGGATGATTGGGAATGAGGAACATATAGATGTGTTGCCAGTACCCTTCATCAAAAGGGGTTGGGTGACGAGGGAGGATTCCTGGAAGGGGGGACATATCACATGCGATTTGGAGGAGAAAGGGTTTCAAGGAACCAGAGATAACAAAGGTGGAACATAGTAGTGTCATATTGGTTGGTGAGGAATTTAATAAGAATGTTATAGAGAAGAGGAAATGTTATGTAAAGGTGGAAGAGAATATAGATTTCCAGGGCGAAGTAGCCAAGGATGTAGGTGTAGTGAAGTGCGAGGGAGTTCATTGTGGGTGTGGAGAACAAATGCTGTAGAATAAAGAACAAATGCTGGCCTTATATACATATGTTCCCCCAGTCTATAGATCAACTTCCAGGCGATCAAAGGGGAGACGGCAAGGATTCAGCATGGTGAAGTTCTGACAGCCTCTGAACAACGAGGAAAACATTGCAGGGTCCATAGATAAGGCCCTTGGGGTGAAAGGGTGTGCTTTGTGAAAGTCAGAGATAGCATCCTTAGCATGCATGAGATTAGATTGTGGTTCCCACATCCGATCTGTTTCATTATAGCCCTTCCAGGGGACCAAATACTCAATGTGGCAGCCCTTGTATCGTGAATCAACAATGAAATCCACTTCATATTCATCATCGCGGTCTTCAGTTACCAGAACTGGACTGGGCTTAAATGTGGGTTGACTGGGCAATCTGTCTTTATATGGTTTAAGGTGAGAGACATTAATAACAGAGTGGATCCTCATGGAGGACGGCAGCCTGAGTTCCACAGCATTGGGGCCCATTAGCCTTGTGACTTTGTAAGGTCCAAGCCATTGCTCAGTTAATTTATGAGAAGCACATGTCAAATGCAAGTTGGATGTGGATAACCACACCTTGTCACCAATTTGATATTTAGGGGCATTAGAGCGGTGCTTATCCGCCCATAGCTTCATGCAGTCCTGGGCCACAGATAAATTACTTTTGACTTGATCCAATGTGGTAGCCATGCGGTCTGTGAAATCAAGGGTGGCCGGTGCTTTTGACTGGTGTGATTCAATGTCCATGTGAGGCTCATAAGACCATGTAACTGTGAAAGGGGACTTTCCCATAGCAGTGGCTTTCTTTGTATTCATGGAGAACTGGGCAATAGGTAGCCATGTGGCCCATTCATCTTGCTTTTCTGATGTAAATAAGCGAAGGAATTGTTGTACTTCGCGATTCATGCATTCCATCTGACCATCTATCTGAGGGTGGAAGGATGTGGATAACTTAGGGGCAATGCCGAGAGATTGGCAGATGTCAGCCATCACTGTACTGGCAAATTGGGGTCCTCTGTTGAAAATGATTGTGGATGGAAGACCATGATGCTTCCAGACATGGTTTAGATATAATTTAGCTGTATCGAGAGCCGTGACAGTTTTCATGCAGGGAATGAGTTCAACTTCCTTGGAGAACCTGTCAACTACCACCAGGATAGAATCATAGCCTTGGGATAGGGGAAGATCCATAGTGAAATCTGCTGAGATGTGTTCCCATGGATGATCAGGAATAGGAAGTGGCTGTAATAAGCTGGCTGGAGCCTGATTAGTTCCCTTGAATCATTGACATCAATCACATCGAGTGATATAACTTTTAACAAATGTAGCCAATCCTGGCCACCAATAGCTGCACTGCAGCAGGTCTAGTGTCTTGTTTGAACCAGCGTGTCCAGCCATAGGGGTGTCGTGGTGAAGTCATATGACTTCTATGCAGAGATCAGTGTCATCAGGCATGTACAGCCTATGGAGTGTGTCATAAAGGAATCCATTATCCTCCACACAAACACTCCGATCTTTACATAATGTGCTGATGTCTTCTTTGGTAAAACATGTGATTGCATCAGAGATGTGGTTTTGATTTGGTCCCCTTCATCAGAGAGCAGAACGTGTTGTGCTCTAATCTTCTCTGGGGAAATAACTAATACTCCTTTATTGTCATCTTCAAGACTGACAGTATGGTCTTCTTGTCTAGAGAGAGCATCTGCTTTTCCCATAGTAGCTCCAGGCTTATGTAACCATTTGAAATTGAAGTGAGATAGATATTGCACCCAACATGCTTGTCACCTGTTCAGATCTTGGCAAGTCATGTAGAATTGCAAATTCGCATGATCGTTCCAGATCTCAAACTCATGGCATGCACCTTCTAGATAGTGATATCAGATCTCAAGTGAACGAATCACACTGAGCATTTCTTTATCTGTGATAGGGTAGTTTCATTCCTGTGGAGACATTGAATGAGAGGAATAGGCAACTGGGTGCCATTTATCTTCTTTCTGAATAGATAACACTGCCCCTGTGGCGTAATCTGAAGTGTTGCATTCTAGGCAGAACTGGGCATCATCATTGGGGAATGCAAGAATGGGGGCGGTAGTGAAATGATGTTTCAATGTGTCAAATACCTCCTGTTGTTCTTGCTTCCAATTGAAGGGATTCTCCTTCTTCATGAGGTCATTAAGTGGTCTAGCCACTTTAGTGTAATCTTGAATAAACCTTCAGTAAAAGTTTTCCAATCCTAAGAAGCTTCTAGCCCCTCAGACATTCTTGGGTGTGGGCCATTCCAGAATGGCCTGAACTTTTGTTTCATCCATCTTTATTCCATCTTTTCCCATGATCATACCCAGAAACTTGACTTCTGTAGTGTGGAATGTGCATTTCTCTGGTTTTATGAATAAATCATTTTCTTCAAGGCATCGTAGAACTTCCATAACAATTTTGTTGTGTGCTTCGCGATCATTGGATTTAGTAAATATCATTAGGTCATCAATGTAGATGACAACGCAGTCATCCACATCTGTGAAGATCTTGTTCATCATGGCTTGGAACATTCCAGGGGAATTGCATAGCCAGAAATACATGACGAGGGGTTCAAATGCTCCTCGGAAGCACACAAAAGCCACCTTCCATTCGTCACCATCCTTGATTTGGATGTTGTTATATCCCCATCTGAGATCCATTTTTGTGAATAATGTAGTCCCTTTTAATTTATCGACTAGTTGTGAGATTAGGGGTAGCAGATAGTTATTTTTGATTGTGTGTTCGTTTAGATATCAGTAATCCTGTACCATGCATTTTTGGCCATCTTTCTTAGGTATGAAGAACATGGGTGATGTTTGTGGAGATTTAGAGGGTCTAATATACCCTTTTTTGAGCTGATCGTCTATGAACTCAGAAACTTCCTGTTGCTCTGTGACAGACAGGGGAATAATGTGTCCTTTCTTGGGTGTGAACATATCTTTCATATCAATAGTGTGATCCCTTGGTTTCTGAATTGGCATTCGCTCTGATTCTCCTTTGTGAAATACTTTTAAGTATTTATGGAACTCTTTTGGGATGAGTTCATCTGCTGTTTCTTTCTTAGGGGTAGGCTTATCTAAAGCCACACAGACTGCATAAGCAAGGTATGCGTTTTCTTCTTCTTCCTTATCAGCATGTCATAAGAATGACTCCTTATTCTGCAGGAAGGAGCATGTTTGTGGGCAACATGTCATCTTGACTGTTCCTTTGGATCAGTCTATAATAGGATTGTGCTTCTTTAACCAGGAGAAACCTAAGATTATCTGATTCTTTCCAAGATCTGTGATCTCTGCTATGACACATTCTCTGTGCCCTTGGTAGTCAATAATTACTTCTGTGGAGTGTGTGATATTTCCTGCGGAATTCTTAGTTCTGTCCACATTGTATACAGGAATAGGGTGGCACAAAGGGGTCAGGGGTAAACAATGTTTCTGAGCTCAGGCATGATCAATGAATATTATGTTTGCACTGCTGTCAAGCAATGCATCCGTGGTGATGAAATTCCTTGTATGAGAAGGAGAGATTTGGATAGTCATACAGATCTTCTTCTGTAAGTTTGTGCTTTGTACACACGCTTCTTCCGAGATATTGGTATCGGTGTTGATAAGTGAATTAAGCACAGGTGTGAAGCCCCTGCCAAGCTCCACTGAGGGAGACCCACTTGGCTGTGATGATTCATTGTCCGATTCATCAGATTCTTCACCAGCCAGTGGCAAAAACCTGTTATCATCAGTTAAATTAAACCATACCTTCTTTGTATCTGCATGAACACCCGGTTTGTTCATGTGGCTTTCCCTTTTCCCTTCTTGGATTCTGTGACTTGGAGATCAAAGAAGTAGGCTTTCATTTCATCGTATGATATGCCACGGATGGCTTGATCTGGGCTGGATGACTCATGTTCCCATGAATTGGTGCCTTTTTCTTCTTTGATTTCTCTGACTTTGCAGCCTTCTTGCCGGCATCCTTTCTTATGTCCTCCACCAAGCCACTTGCAATCTGGGCATACAAGCTTGGGTTTTGGACAGTCTTTGACAAAGTGTCCACCACCACAGTTGTAGCATCAGGGAATTTTAAATGGAACAATAATCCATTATAATCCCTGGTGGACATTATATTCCTACTAAATATCATTTATTTGTCTCTGTTTGGTGTATAGCTGTAATTGTTGATATAAACAATGGTATATAGTCATAGGCAGCAAGTCATAATACTTGAATTAGGAGAGATATTGAGTTT
>JBBPTD010001291.1:0-11008 GCA_038093895.1 Boletus aff. mottiae
CGGGCATCAACCCTGACTTGGAGTCACTCACATGGTAAGCACTCATACCACCCCCAACCCCCCCTCCTAATCCTCCCCTCTTAAAAAGCCACCTCCAGGCCCTTACCACACCCGGGCATGACACCCTGCCCAAAATGCCTCACCTGAGAACGCCTCATCCTCTGGCACCCCCACCACCCCTGGCAACTACCCCCTCCCTTCACCGCTGAAGATGACGCGGACATCTTCAGCACCATTGTACAAGCCTGGGCACCCTCCACCCTCAAGTCGTACAGGTCGGGTCTACTCATCTACCACACCTTCTGCAACCTCAAGGCCATACCTGAAGAGCAATGCACATGCACATCCTCCGACATCCTCGCCACCTTCATCTCATCCCTTGCCAGGACCTATGCTGGTAGTACTGTGATCAACTACATCAACAGCGTCCATGCCTGGCACACCATCCATTGCCTCCCCTGGAAACTCAGGTCAGACGAGACTGACACCCTGCTCAAAGCAGCCAAGCTACTTGCACCACCTTCCTCAAAACGCCCGCCCTGTGAGCCCTACATGATCAACATCATCGTCAAGATCCATTCGCACCTCAACCTCCAGGACCCTCTCGACGCCGCCATCTTTGCCTGCCTCACCACCACCTTCTTTGCCACGGCATGAACTGGCAAGTTCACCACACCCTCCCAACACACCTTTGACCCGGCAATGCACATAACATGCGCGCATGTATTTCACCAGCGTGATCGCCACGGCCTCGAAGTGACCAACTTCCATCTCCCCCGTACCAAATCCTCCCCCCATGGTGAGGATGTCAACTGGGCCAAGCAGTCTGGACCATCTGACCCTGAGACTGCCCTCCACAACCACCTCTCCATCAACGATCCTCCTCCCAATGCCCCACTCTTCGCCTACCAGCTCAAAAAAGGCCATGTTCCCCTCACATGCACAAAATGTTGAAAAATTGTGTGCCGGGAACAGGGTGCGAGC
The DNA here is from genome assembly GCA_038093895.1 of Boletus aff. mottiae. Classification (NCBI taxonomy): domain Eukaryota; kingdom Fungi; phylum Basidiomycota; class Agaricomycetes; order Boletales; family Boletaceae; genus Boletus; species Boletus aff. mottiae. The sequence goes on from JBBPTD010001291.1 coordinate 985, forward strand.
GACACGGGACAGAGCAGCAGTTGTTGTTCATGATAACAGACAACGTACGGTAATACAGGTGGTGGCAAGATAAACAAACTTGGTACTGTACAGTTTATTAGGTAAGTGGTAATATAATGTGGTGAACGATTCTATTCCAACACAAAATTCCTCAAATCCCTCGAGAAAGCTCTCAATGCTGCTGGCCTAAACCCACTCAATGGCCACAGCATCCGGATCGGATCCATGCTGGAGTACCTCCTCTGCAACATCCCCTTCGACGTTGTCAAAGTCAAAGGCTGTTGGGCCAGTGACGCCTTCCTCACCTACCTCCACAAGCACGTGCAGATACTCGCCCCATATATTCAAGCTGTGCCTGCCATCCACGAGGCTTTCATGTGTTACACCATACTGCCAATCCGGCGCAGATAAACCTCTCTCCAGGTAAGCCTCTCATCCGACTACCTTCTGGGTGCGCAACTACACACGTCATCTGACTCTCCTACCACCCGGGTATGCAGCTTGTGCCCCAGCAGGTCCCTTCCCATTCTGGACCGGAAGCGCTCCATGTGGCTTCACCCACCTCCTCTCACCATCGCTCCTCACCAAACATTAGTATCAGTTCCTCCCTCCTCTTTGTATGTATCTACCTTACATACAAATATCAATCTCTTTCATCGCGCACACAGTGCCACCTGTAGTCTGGACGCATCCGCTCTCCCCCAACACATGGAAAACCTCTCCTTCTTCCTCTCTCTCATTCCCCTTCCTCTCCAGACACGAACAGCCCGAAAATTCATCATTCGGCATTAGATTTCAAAACCACAGTAACATAGCAAGCTGACATACTCACCTCTCCATGTCATCCTGATGCACGATTTGCGGAGGTTCTCCTTGCCATTTGATGCAAAATCACGCCAATCCTCGTCTACCCTATCTGCACTGGATTGTAATGCATCCCCCTCCTCACCCTATACCTTATGATGCATCACCTACCTCTCGCTCCGCGTCCATGGTGCGTTAGTCTACATCCCGCGTGATGCATCAGACCCTGCTTACCTCTCGCTCCGCGTCCGTGATGCATTAGTCTACTTGTCCCTCCCTCCCTTAGTCTACATCCCGCATGATGCATCAGACTCTGCTTACCTCTCACTCCGCGTCCGTGATGCATCAGACCCCCTCCTCGCCCTATACCTTATGATGCATCACCTACCTCTCACTCTGCGTCCGTGGTGCATTAGTCTACATCCTGCATGATGCATCAGACCCTGCTTACCTCTCGCTCCGCATCTGTGATGCATTAGTAGTCTCCATCCCGCGTGATGCATCAGACCCCCTCCTCTCCTGCATGTCATCCTCCTTACTGGTGGCGGCACCCTGCAGTCCATAATACATCATTGTTGCATTACGTCGCCTCCCCTCATTCTGCAGCTAGGGAATGGCACGGGTAAACCCGCGGGTGTCAGCGCTGGTACCCATACCCATACCCGCTGAAAACCTGTACCTGTCATGTGGGTACGGGTACCTAACCCATGGGTTGGTGCCAACTGAAGGGGCCTCGGAGGGTGACCGCTCGTATACAAACACAAACACAAACACATATAAGCGTTCGCGTTCGCATTTGTAGGCAAACAGTCAGTGAGATAAGGAGGGGGAGGGGGAGGGTGCTCGTCGCGAGGTGGGTGAGGATGAGGGTGAAGGTGGGAGGGGATGGGGGTGGGGGCGAGGGCGAGGGCGCAGGCACAGTGTCGCGTCCTCATTGCGCATTCCCGTGTCATGAGGTGGGTGAGGATGAGGGTGAAGGTGGGGTGGACAGGGGATGGGTGAGGGCGAGGGCGCGCCATTGCATCCTCATTGCCATCCTTGTCCTCGTCATGAGGTGGGTGAGGGTGAGAGTGAGGGTGGGGGCAGACAAGGGGAAGTGAGAGGTCAAGGGAGGGTGGTGAGGGTGATGAGGGTGATGAGGGTGAGGATGGGGCGTGGCAGTGTTGCGTTGTTATTGTTGTTGTTTTCCTCGTCGTCCTCGTCGCACGTCCGTGTCGTGAGGTGGGTGAGGGCGAGCATGAGCGTGGTGGTGGTGGTGTGGTGAGCGTCACTGGGGCGGATGAGGGTGAGGGCGAGGGCATGGCGTTGCGGCGATGTCGTTGTCATTGTCACTGTCGTCCCATTGTGGCAAGGTGACACTTACATGCAAGCATGAATGCAAATGCATTGTGTGCATTTGCATTCGTGCTTGCACACGAGCATGAGCAGCGTTGAGTGAGGGAGAGTGGTGGTGGTGATGGGTACCATGGGTACTGCAGGTACAGGTGCGGGTTTGTCACGGATCACAAAATTGTGACCCGTACCCATACCCACACGGGTAAGGGTACCATACCTGTTACGGGTATCCCGTACCCATGCAGTTCCCTACCCGCAGCCCGTGATGCATCATTACATTGTCTTCCCTCATCCCGCAGCCTGTGATGCATCACCCAACATCGGACCATCCCAGTATTGCTGTGTGATGCATAAATGATACTGCTCGTCCATGCAGGCATTGCGCCATATAGCCCATAGTAACTGATGCATTAGACTACTTCTGTGTATCCGTTTATAGACATAATGCATCATGATTTCTCCCTGTCTGTACTCGAAGGTATTGCATCGAATGATGCATTAGGCTTTACTGTCTGTATTTGTAACTCGTAATGCATCATTGAGCGGTTCTACAACAACAACATCATATTACACTGACGGGATCATCAATGTCACTGCAGGATTCCTCATTGCGATGGATGAGAGCCTCTATAGCAGTCTCATCACCATCATTCCAGTCCTTATCCAATTGCCTCACCAATTCCATTGTAGATTCCCAGGAACGTCTGCAATTTTCCGCGAGGGCTTTCCTGAGGGTGGCCTGTCGATGAGCATATGCATGGTGACCTTCGGCAGCACCTGCGGCAGCAGGTACGAATGACATTCTTTCTTCCCAGCAAGCCGCATCCCATTGAAAGAATGCCAAGGTACGCTCCATCTCATCCATTAAAAGGTCGACATCTTCTGACCATCGTGCCGCCCTAGCTCTAGCCTTGCACCATTCAATCCACATATCTAGACATGTAAAATCACACGGTGATGCATAGTAATGGAGAATAATGAGGTACGAACCTTCTAAAGCCCCCTCGTCGGCACCTTCAACAGCTCCGCCCATGCACCATATCCAAGATAATTTTCTTGTCCCCTCGGTCTCTCCCCATATGAGATCGGACATTGCACAGATATCTTGATGGTTGAGTGACCGGAGAAAAGTCTGCCATGTGTTGTTTTCACGGAGCAACGGAGCCAGTTTTATAAGCACCTTGCGGGCGTCATCGTATCTGTTGGGATCATAGCGTTAGCCTATGCTCGTCTGGCGCTTCCGAGTCGGGTGCCAACCTATTCGCTGCCGTGTCAATTCTTGCTTCTACCACCTTGAGAGTGTTTCTAGCTCTTGTATTGGCGCCTTGCCCACGCAAAAAATGATCCTTGAACTTGAGGATGCAGCTCTGTGCTCGAAGGTTGGACCTCAAGGAATGTAGTGTGTCAGAAGTTTGTGCATAGCGTAGCTTCCATTTGATTCTTTGTAAATGTTCATCACAGGGCAAGGAGCGGCCAATTTCTGAGGGAAGCCATAACCTGTAAGACTCCAGTGAGATGACTGTGTCGGAATCCCCAGCTTCCTTTTCCCATTCCACGGCCAGCAAGGGGAGGAAAAGATACTGCAATTTTGCCCAGGCATCAATGCGGTGCTGAAGGTCATTGCTATGCTGGAGCACATGAGCGTTTCGATTGTCCATACTGTTGATGCCTAACCCAGCTTTATCCCATCTCAGACAGTGCCTGAAAGCAGGGTGAATCAAATCTTCTTGAAATGCAAACGAAACAAGACTTACTGGAGTTCCTCTAGTTCTAAGCCCATGCTGATTAGCACGCTGGGTGAACAGATGTTATTGAGGTAGGTACATCCTTTCTCTAAATCCTCGGCCTCATCTTTGGCAAGCTGTAGCCGAACTGAGGCCATTGTCATGACTGCAGTATGCCGCCATGAAACAAAGAATAAAATAAATAAAATAAAATAACTCACCGTTGCCTTGCCGCTCGTAGGGGTTCACCTTTGTGGTGGGATTGCTCTCATAATCTTCGACCTGGGTCCTCCATTTGATCAATTCATTGGATTGACTCGACAGAAGGGCCTTCTCGAACTCCTCCAGCGCATCGCAATGTTCTGCACGCTTAGTAATGCCCGTCTTCAATTTCTGCAGTAGGCTGTGACCTACCAGTGGCTTGTTTAGCGAAACAAGTGTGTAGACTGCATGAACTCACGGAGGCTGACTACTTTCTTCCAGTTAGAATGTCCGAAATGGTCATCTAGGGTGTCTCGTCTTGCTCCGGGACCCATCTCTTTGGTGCTAGACGCGACGGGATTGATGTTGGCCCAGCCTCTCTCGGGAGCTTCGCCGTCCGTGTGTCCGACACCCTTGGTAAAATTAAACAAGTATGTGGTTTGACATTTCTCGACATGTGCCGGCAAATGGAATTTAGGGACGAGAAAATTGATCCGCTTTTCCGAAAGTGGAAACTGCATCGACGAGGGGAGGTCCACAATGCGAGTCGAGAGGTTCTTTGACCACTGGCAGGCGATATCGTATGAGATGTTGAGGATATTTGTGGAATTATGGTGGAGCGTTGAGAATAGAAGATAGTCCATGTTGATATACCTGGTAATCTGTTAGCGATTGCAACCAATCGGGCGACTGAGTGACGTTACTTTTCACCCTTTTGAAGATCACCCACTCCTGTTGGTAGCTTCATGTTGTGGCGGGCGCAGTCAACTGTCCCAACACCAGTGGCTGCCAATCCATGGCGTGACATTGTGTCAGCCATGTTGACGGCAAGATGACTTGAGCAAGTACTTTTCTGAGTTTAGGTCAGCGAAAGGAAAGGTAAAAGTGTCAACAACGTCACATTACCTCCTGGACCCTGTTGATCAAACCTTCCAAATATTTCTTGTATGATGCCTCCTCGACGAAATATGCCCAACCTTGACTCAAGCTTGGATCTATGGTGTCTGAGGACACTTTCTTCCGCTTTAGTCTGAAGTTTGCGTCGATGGCGACAAAGAGTGCATGACGCCAACTGTATCGGGATGATGATGCATTAGTCTGCTGTGGTGGCAAAGAGCATCACGTGTACCTCTTTTCAGATCCGGAAGAACGGACGAGCGAGTCGTTGATGTCGAGAGGGATGTTAATTCCCGGATGGGGACATGCTGGACATAACACAGCGCATTCGCCCTCACGAGTGCTCGCCGCACCACCAGCCACATGGCCTCGACCAGCTCGTTTGAGCATCTTGAGGTGGCGCCATTCCCGGGTCATCCTCAGGAACGCCTCGTAGCGATTCTGTATGGTCCTGAGAGAATGAATGACAATGGTGTAAAGAGTCATACCTTGGTATCCATGAGGCCAGTGTTATCGACGAGTCGCACCAATGAGTTGTAGTACTCGTACGACGAAATCTTGGACTCGAGGGAAAGGAGCTGGAATTGTTTCAATACACGGAATGTTGCGGCGGACTGTGGTCGCGAACTCGTGGCCGGAAACCAAGCCATACGCAAGAGCTGCTGAAAGTGGCTTGTAGCCAACTCGCAATTACAAAAATCTAAGGCCACAGGATGAATTCCCGTAGTGTCGATAACAATGAAGAGGTCTCCGGCGCAACGCTCAGGGTTATGGCAGGGCCTTGTTGGCAAATGGCCCAGTTGCACTCGAAGACCAAGATCTCTGAGTGTCGTGGACTCGAATGAGATCCCATTCCATTTCTGTTCAGTAACTCAGACTTGTAGTCTCGGAGATCATTTGCCTAACAACATACCTTGACGATATGCAATGGATTCTGAGCATGGCTATCGACAGTGCACGTAATGCAGAGAAGTTCCCCACCAAAACAGTCGGTGCACCGAATACTCGGCCCATCGGTACCACAGAGAGGGCAAATATCCGTACATCTTCCGCGGCCTTCAAAGCGGATGAATTCATCCAGGAATGTGTCCCGGTCAGGCAACCAAGTTAAAAGTGGGTGTTCCTGTTTGACGAAACATGGTTAATTGGAGGTAATTAAAAGAAAGAAAGAAAACGCACCGCAGCAGTTCGTTTTCTGCTCCTATGGTCATCGGAGTGTTCCTCCGGGAAGACATTGTTAGGTGAATAAACCCAGCATTCGGGATCGACGGCAGGAGAAACATCGTTTACGGATTCCGTGACGGTTGGATCCGAAAGAGGTTGGGTGGAAGAGATGAAGAGACGACTATGACTGATACTACCGGCTTTGCTGCCCTGAAAAGCGGAATGAATTCGGGTCTTGGTGATGGTGGCAGTTTCACGATGGAGGATGGTAGTAGATGGAGACTTGTTGTGCCGTTGATAGTTCCTAAAGCGACGTTCCGAGAGTCTAGCAAGAGCTTCGCGGGCAATGCTTGCAGCATTTGCTGGCCCAGTGTCAACTTGAACTGACTCGGAGCTGTGTTCGGGGAGGAAAGTAGTCGTTCCAGGCTTCTTGATACCCTTTCGAGCCGCTTTCAAGCTTCGTTGGAGAGCCCTGTGAAGGGATGGCTGAGGTTGAGTCATTTCCGAGTCAGCCGTAGGACCCATGGTGGGTCACTGTGGTAGTACCTGGTAGCACACCACTGCAGCGTGTCACACTGTACCATTCAGGCAAGAAGCAGGTTAAATTACGTCAAGTAAGGTCATCTAACACCGTATCATTCTACTATTTCCTCTGACGTTTGATCAACCCAGACCTAGTCGCTTTCTTATCTTCCCTGGATTCATCTTCCGGAGGTGGGAGAAGGTAGGGGATGATAGATGGCCACACTGCACCTGGCGGTCCACGATATATGATCCCCGAGCGGGGGACATTGGGAAGGTCGCACTAATTTTCACTGGTCAGTGTCTATATTAAAATATAAGTCACGCACATACCAGGCGACGCACATTTTCCTTGTTGTCCTCTGAACCTGATTGGGGTGTCGAGTACATGTCATTGATATCTTCGCTCTCCTCACGCGTGCGCGTGCGTACAGGCGGTGGCATCACGGCAAATTCAAAGTGCTATGAATGGATCGAGTTACTATAGAAACTATCATAGCCAGTAGACTTACAATCGGGCCAGCAAAATCAGGGTCGTAGTCATATGCAAAAGAGAACGAGTTGAGGCTAATTCCCCTTGGGAGGATGACCCTGATGGTGGGAGGTTCTGGATGAGACATGGAGTGAAGGCACAACAATCGGTGTAACTTGGACGACGTACACCTGGGTCCCGCAAGGAAAGATATTTAAGGGATTTTGGAGTACGGCGATCATGGTCATCCTCAGCCATAAGAGCAATGACCAGAAAAAAGCACCTTCCGAACGAAATCTCCCCGATCTGAATCTGAACGGGAGTGGAAAGTTGAAAGCGACGACAATGGAACTGCAACAGATTTCTCGATCAAAACAATGCAATGTCCTTCCAAACGAAATCTCCCCGATCTGAATCTGAACGGAGTGGAAAGTCGAAAGCGACAATAGAACTGCAACAGACTTCTCGATCAAAACAATGCATGTGTGAGGATCAGCTTCTCCTGGACTTCCCCCCCACACCCTCGTGTCCCTCACAGATTCTCCATACCCGCTGACAACTGATCTACGCAATTGGCAATCTAGGAACATATGAATGGCTGCCCTCACCAACAGAAAACTACATGATAGCATGTGCGCGTGGTCCACATGAGTCGATTCCCGCACGTTCGAATTACAAGGCTACACTGCGGCCCAGGTCAACTTCGCAACTTCATCTTTCAATACGCTGACCCACAACTTCATATTCTGCCCCTGTGAATCCTCAAGAATTCCCGTTGAAACATGCAACTTCTCTAGTGCTTTCCCCCCCCCCACTCGTGTCTATGAATCTCCGCTTCTGCACGATGCACAACATCTTCTCTTCTAACCACTCCCAAGTTGGTCGCTTCGAGACCATATGTGGTCACGAAGTCCTTTCAATCTCGTTAGTGGTTGAATTCATTTATAATTCAACGGCTTCTCTTCTAACCACTCCCAAGTTAGTTGCTTCGAGATCATATGTGGTTGGATTCATTGATAATTTTGTTTTAGCACGTGTCTCTGTAGCGGTTTCCTAGGTCGGCTTCGCATCTGAGCAGATTCTGACTCTAAATAAACCATTTCACGAGTCACGACGGGAAGAGCCAATTTTATTCCTAACAAGAACAATGGTGTATGTAAGGAAAGCGCTCCAAGTCGCCGAGCGGTCATCCGAATTAGCCAATATCTACATTAGCCATCGTCTACCGTGTAACTATTAGTCACTATAACTTAGGGTGACACCGGGTGAGAAAATTTACCTGCAACAACGTATACAACAGCAACGTCAGCGAGTCTATCGATGGCGTGTCTTGCCGTCCAGATGTGCGAGAAGTAAATCCGACGGACGTCTTCGTTGTCGAGGAGCTCTGTGCAAACAGGAACAGTTTTAGGTTCAAGTCAGCATTCAGAACGCGGCTGCCTACCAGTCAAGTATGCCAAGGAGGGGGGGTCCTCCTCGATGTTGGTGATGATGACAGTACCTGGCGGATGGTCGTTGTCGTCAACGTCCACTGGCAATGGGATTAGCATTAAGTGAACAGGCTCGCCGGGCCACCTGTTCACTATGATGACATGTTAGAATAAAGGGGAACGAACAACTAATTGGTAGACTCACCTGCGAGGTACGCCGTGACCGGAGTCGTGTTCGCCGGAGGTGTGAGGGTGACCACAGGCATGCTGCGAACTTTTGAAGATCGTATAAGTCAGGAAGGTGCAGGGAACGCTGTCCTCGTGGTATTGCATACTCACTGTTTTTAACTCATTGGCTTGATGGGATTTGCTGGTGGTTGGCACGCCACGTGCCAGATCTGAAAAATCTGTGCTAGATGACTTCTACCTTGATACAGTGAGAAGACCTACGTGACAAAGATTCGAAATTGTCACGGAGTTGGCGCTTTATGTGCGAGATCCCCGATTCTAATCTAAATGAGTTCTATCCGATGGTCGACACGAGAAACTTACATCTCCGGAAGGGGTACTACATCCGGTGCGGTTTGGTAGGAAAGTTGCTTACTACGGTAGATGTCTACAAAGCCCTCCAAGTCCTCGGACTGGACATGGAGTAGCAGATCCTCCAGCGCATGAACGACTTGCGCAATCCTACGACTGGATGCCTCGACCTTGTTCAACCGTGTACAGACACCGTGGCTTTGCAAGACTTGCGCATGAAGTGACCGTGCAAGAACACGAAGTTCTTCAGCTGTTTCGAGTGACTGCATAAGTTGTTCAACGAATTTTGAAGGAATGGGAGAACACAAAAAGTCGGAAATGAGATTGTCGAGGAAAGACACGAGGGAGTTCTTGAGGAATGACATTAATGCAGCTTCCAAGCTATGGCAGGTTAGATACTTGCTATACATCAATAGGAAAGAACATCAATACGTCCAGAATATTTATATATGAGATCGCAAGACTTACCGGCGTGGTGTCAGTGTCGGCTTCAAAGGGATGGGTGAACCGTTCGATGTATCTGCGGATAAGCTTCGCCAGGTCAGATGCAGGAATATGGGCAATTATCTGACTTACCGCGGTGTCGCCATCGGGATGGGCGAACCATTCGATGTATCTGTGGATAAGCTTCACCAGATCAGATGCAGGGATATGGGCAATTATCTGACTTACCGCGGTGTCGCCATCAGGTTTGGGAGAGTAGGCAAAGCGTCTAGTACATTCAGCATCCCTTTCTCCTTGTTTCCCGCACTAGAACAATGAGCCGCAAGGGCTTAATCACACAGTCTTCTCACCTAAGCCGCAGACAATATTTCTCCTTGTTTCTGAGACTGATCCTTTCACGGTTTCTGAAGGCAGCGCGAATGAATACGGTTGTTGCTCTAGGGCATATGAACTCACTTTGTATAGTATGTCTTCGAGTATGTTCGCTTGGC
>JBBPTD010001292.1:0-11001 GCA_038093895.1 Boletus aff. mottiae
TTCTCATCTTTTCCCCAGATGAATCCACTCACACTGAAAGAACCAAACGAGTCCTACAACGAATGAAGGAACTTGACCTTCACCTGAAACTTGAGAAATGTTCCTTTGCTGCCAAAGAAGTGGAATACCTGGGAATGATTGTTAAACCTGGACAACTCGCTATGGACCCCATTAAACTTGAAGGAATCGCCAACTGGCCTGCCCCAACCAAAGTAAAGGAAGTCCGCATCATTCCTCGGCTTCGCCAACTTTTACCGCCGATTTATCCCTGACTATTCCACCGTAGCACGCCCCCTCATTGACCTCACCAAAAAGAACTCTGGATGGAACTGGACGGAAGCTTGTCAGAAGTCTTTCGATTCTCTAAAAGAACTATTCCTCTCCAAGCCAATCCTCCACCTCCCTGATCCCTCCGCTCCCTTTGCAATTGCTACCGATGCATCAAGAGATGCCTCAGGAGCCATTCTCTTACAAACAGACGTAAATGGAGACTGGCATCCCTGCTCCTATCTCTCCACCTCGTTCTCCCCTGCCGAACGAAATTATGACATCTATGACAGAGAACTCCTAGCCATCATCCAAGCCCTCAAAGCATGGCGACACTACCTCCATGGCTCCCCCTTCCCGGTCCAGGTCTTCACAGACCACAAAAACCTCACATACTTCCGCCAGGCCCAGAACCTCAACCGACGCCAAGCACGTTGGCTTCTGGACCTTGCAGACTTCGATCTAAAAATGATCCATGTCCCTGGCCACCTCCTTGCCAGTCCTGACGCTCTATCTCGCCACCCTGATCTCCATCCTGACACTCCAGATAACACCAGAACTGTACTCCTCCCCGACTCCCTCTTTGTTCATGTCATTGATGCTGCTTTGCATCGGAAGGTCTCATCCTCCTCAAAGAATGATCCCCTCGTTCTGAATGCTCTACAAGCACTCAACAGATCTGTACCCCCCACATTCCGTTCCCGATTGTCTGATTGGGCCTTTGATGAAGGTGTGCTTACCTACCAGGGTCGTGCTTACATTCCCCCCGATGAATCCCTCTGTCATTCTATTGTGTCCCGCTGCCATGACCATGCCTCTGCTGGACACCCCGGTTTTCTCAAAACCCAACAACTCGTCGCCGCTGAGTTTTGGTGGCCTGGCCTTGCACAGTTCATCCACAAATACATGGAAGGATGCTCCTCCTGCCAACAGGCCAAGGCGAACACCCATCCCACTGTCCCTTCAACTTCTCCAATCCGTTCCTCGGCCTCACGCCCATTTCAACAGATCTCCTGCGACCTTATCACCGACCTTCCCCCCTCTGCCAGCTTTGATTCCCTTTTGGTCGTGGTCAACCATGGCCTTACTAAGGGGGTAATTCTCTGCCCCACTAAGAAAACTGTCTCCACCCAAGGCATTGCCATGCTCTTTTTCCACAAAGTTTATAAACACTTTGGGCTATATGACAAGATTATCTCCAATCGTGGACCCCAATTTGCTTCTGCCTTCGCAAAAGAACTGGGAAAACTCCTGAACTACGACCTCACCCTCTCCACCGCATATCACCCTCAAACGGATGGCGAAACAGAACGCGTAAATCAAGAAGTCGAAACCTATCTACGCATCTATTGTGGAAATAACCCTGCCTCATGGTCAGAACACATGACTCATGCAGAATTCACCCACAATCACTGCACCCACTCTGTAACCAACCAATCTCCGTTCTATCTCATGATGGGATACGAACCCTGTGCCCTTCCCACCATTATACCCAATTCCCATATCCCCACAGTAGAATCCCACCTCAAAGAACTCACCGCTGCAAGAAACAAAGCTCTTGCCGCCCATGAGCTTGCTCGCCAGGTAATGGCAGCCCGAGGAAACAGAGGTTTCGTCCCATTCGCTAAAGGAGACAAAGTATGGCTAGAAGCAAGGAACCTGAAATGCTGCTCTCCCACTCCAAAGTTTGATCCAAAACGAGAAGGACCCTTTGTCATTACCAAAGTCTTATCTCCCCTCACCTACCAACTCCACCTTCTGAAAACATGGAAAATTCACCCCGTCTTCCACACTTCTCTCTTATCTCCCTATCGCAAAAACAGCGTACACGGCCCGAACTTCCCTTCTCCACCACCCGACCTTATCCAGGGAGAAGAGGAATACGAAATAGAAAAGATCATACGTCACTGCAGCCCCCCTTCTCGCTGCATGTTCCTTATCCAATGGAAAGGCTACTCCGCGAAAGAAGACTCTTGGACCCCAGAACGGAATCTGAAAAATGCAAAGTCCGCCCTTTCAGATTATAAAAAGCTTCACCCCTCCATCTTCTCTCCTCCGTAGAACATTCCACTACAAACAACATGTCCTCCCAACAGACCTCCCTTACTTCCAAATCCTCTATCACCACCTCGACCCCACCTTCTCCCTCCTCTATGCTCGCCGATCCCAGATGGGGCTCCAACCCCATTGACACCATCAAACCTTCCACCCGCAGCATCACCTTTCATGTCTCCCCCGATGAAACTGTATCTTTGACTATCCCTATTATCCATCCTATTCCCCAGTCTCCCGTCACTTCTTCCTCTATTCACTTTGCTCCCCCCCCTATGCCCAGCCCTAGGTCCATTCTTGCCGTCGATATTCCTATCTATGCCAATGCCATCAGAGAAGGAACCCCTTCTCCCTGCTACACTAACAATGTCTCTCGCTACATTTGCGACACCGGCATGGCTATCCCCATCGACTCTCACTTGGACATGAACTCTGCGTTCCTCACCTTATATAAAGCCTTCCTCCAAACCCAACGCCTCTCCCTCGTCACCAATGAGATCACCGCTTTCTCCACCGATCGCATGGATCACAACTGGGTAGCATCCACTCAACAGAATATCCTACGAGAACTCCATCAAGTCATGTACCAAATGGAGTTTGGAGAATTCCTCCAGGACATTGACAGATACACCGTCGAGCTCGCCGCCTCCAGAATCGCCAACTCTGGTATACACCCTTTACAACGCGATGAGGATAGTTCCTCATCTCCCTCCTATCACTCGGCACGCTCCCCCTCCACCCCATCTGCTTCCTTGTCTGCTCTATCCCCAGAGGAACTCCACGCTATGAACGAGACCGAAAGGACCCACACCCATCAGAGCCAGTTACGCTACGGCCACCTTCACACCAATCCCCTTCTTCCTTCTGACCCGAGATACCGTGATGCCTGCTTCCAATGCCACCGCCTTGGACATATACGCCACAATTGTCCTGTGTACCAATGCCCAGTTATGGGTTGTCGTCAATGGGCACCAGGCCACAGCCAGGCAAACTGCCCTATTGCCACTCGCCGCCCCGTTCTCCTTAGTCGGCTCTCGGCCACTCGTCCCCCAGGACACCAACCTTTGGCCGCTCGCATCTCAGGCCGCTCTCATGGAACACCTGCCCCTGAGTCGTTCAGGAACCCACAACGAGGTTCCAACACCTCTTCTAGTTCCTCTCGCTCCTCTCGCTCCTATCGGTCCTCCAACTCAGGACGTGGTCTCCCCATCCCCCCTCCTCGTAGGTCTGCCTCCCCTGCACACCGCTCCCCCTCTCCCGAATTAGATGATGTTATCGATGAAACCGGCTATGCTAACATCACCAGCTCCCCTGGATACTCCTGCATGGGGCTCTAGTTGCCTTTCGACATGGTCTCAGGGCTAGTATGGGGGTAATGTTACAACTTGTTCTTTTCTCTTTTACTTCACTATATGCTTTTCGTGTACTCGCATCGAAGTCGCCTGTTCGATCCTCTATGTGGACAATATTTTCCTTATTGCTGACTCACCCATGCTTACTCTCTTTATCTCACTTGCTTCGTCAGCGATCACTTCCTCCATCTTCCACTCTGTTCTATCGCTTTCTATGACCTGCCCTAGCAAAGCCTGCCCTAGTCTTGTAAACGGGTATATAAACCCGCTATACCTATCTCTTGTACTCTAGCTTAGATCTCCTCGATCATCACCTTGAATCTATTCTCTTGTCTCAAGCTCCTTCTGGCACTCGACCAGTCACTTTGAACCTTTGAACCTTTGAACCTTGAAACCCTTGTGTTCCTCTGTGGAACGTCTTCCTTGGACTTCGTGCTACCATTAAGTGCATGCTATCTCTTTGAACCTTTAAAAACTTAGTCTTTCGAGGCTATGCTCGTCCCCACCCGGGCCAAGCATAACAGAACCTTTCATACAGCCACTTCATCTTCTTCGTCATCATCTTCGACCTCTTTTAACTCAGGGAGATCATTGATGGAGACCTTCTGGACCTTCTTTCCCTTTCATCCAGAGGAGGAAAAGTGAGGACATTCGTTGCTGAGATGTCCACTTTTTCGACAGCAGAAGCAAAGTCCTTTCTCGATGCATCACTTTCACTCTTCAGGAGTGAGCTTGGTGACACAGATTGCATCTACATCCATGGCATTGGGGTCTTTGGGGGTAGGAGCAGGGGTGTTGTAGGAGCGGTAAGAGGTTTGAGATCCTCCAGTATGAAGGCAAGCAACTTCCCTAGCCCTTTCGAACTGGGTATGGAAGTGGGAGGCCTTCTCGTACCATTCTTTGGCTGTGGTGGGGGGGGTGTCCATGGAGTAGATGTGGCGCATCAGAGGTTTAGGAAGTCTGACGGAAAAGAATCCAATTAGGACATTTTCATCAGTGATATTGGCAAGGGCAGCGTTACTGATGAAGCTGGCAGTGTAGGCAGCAAGAGTGGGAGAGTATTCTCCCTTCCTTTTGGGATGAGGGTTCATGCAGGTGTTGGATAGCCAAGAGATGGCATTGGTGATGGTGTCCTTGAGTATGAAGGACTTTTTGAATGACTTGCAAAAGTCGGCGAAGGTTCCTGTTACAACTGGTCCCACTGTAGTGGTGATGGCCAGTGGAACCAAGAAGTAGAACCTTAGCTGGCGAGGATTGACCGAACATTCAAGGCGAGTAAGGGATGAGGGCATGATTCCTCATGGACAAAGGGGTGTTCAATCAAAAGAGCAGGGATGGTTCATAGTTGCCAGCCTGCTAGGTGGACGACAAGGAGTGAGGATATTGATACAAGAGGGGGTTACATGGTGCCCACCATAAAGTAGACTAGACTAGGGTACAAGGTACATAGGCAAGGGCTTTATATAGGGATCGTGGCTGCACACGGACCAAGACAAGAAAGGTAACAAGTACAGAGACAGGGAGATATGAAGAAGTCCAAGGGGATCTTAGGAAACCAGGATAATGGTACAGGGTCTGAGATAAGAGTATACGAGGCAAAGAAGACGGAGAGATGGGGATCAAAGGGAAGAGAAAATAAGGAGCCAAAGTAATGGTACAAGGTCCAAGACGAAGAAGACGACATATGCATCCATAGGAAGTCTAAGGAGATCTATGGGAGACGAGGGGACGAGGACAAGGGGACGAGGGTTTCAGAGACAGGGTAGTCAGAGGAAGTCTAAGGCAAAAGAAAAGGATGGCGCAACAACCAGGTGTTGCTGAGGTGAGTTGTAACATTTCCGAAGTGGATTGAGGTAGTGGTAACCGCTTGCTGTCTGAAAGTGTTTGCCCAGACCAAGGCAGATCCTTTCGTCATGTAAGAGAGGGCAAAGGCAATTTGTTTATCATTGGTGTCATAGACTGCTTCATTTACCTTAAGGTAGAAATGAACAGTGTTCAGCCATTGGTTGGTGGTATCTGGGGATTCATCAAAGGATTTGGGATTACTGAGGCAGAGTTCGGTGGGTTTAGTAGTTATGGGGCTATGAGGTGGTGGTGGAGGAGGATTGAAGATTTGTCCAGTGAGGGTGATTGGTGTAGGGGAAGGGGGAGTTGGGACGTGAGGGATGAAGAGGGAGGCAGAGAGCTGATGAGAGAGGTCTAAGGTGTCGTTGTCCTTCTGTTGGGAGGGGAGAGCAAGGTCTAGGTCGAGGGAGGAGTCTTTGTTGTCAGACAAAGTTTCAGAGGATTCAGAGGGTTCCTGAGGGGAACAGTTTCAAGGTAGTCCCCAGAGGGATGGAGGGAGTCAGGGTTGTTGAGCAATGGTGGAGCGGAACTACAGCGATGGTAGCTGTTACGCTTGGCCCAGGTAGGGACGAGTGTAGCCTCGAAAGACTTAGGCTGAAGGTTCTAAAAGATAGCGTGCACTTAATGGTAGCACAAAGTCCGAGGATGACGTTCCACAAGGGAACAAGGGTTTCTAGGTTTCTAGGGTTCGAGATTCAAAGCAACTGGTCAAGGGCCAGAAGGAGCTTGAGACGAGGAACAGATTCAAGGTGATATTCGAGGAGATCTAAGCTAAAGTACAGAGATAGGTATAGCAGGTTTATATACCCGGTTACAAGGTCGAGGGCAGGCATAACTAGGGCAGGTCATAGAAAGTGATAGAACAGAATGGAACATGGGGGAAGTAATCACTGATGAAGCAAGTGAGATAAGGAGTAAGCGTGGGTGAGTCAGCGATAAGAGAAATATTGTCCAAGAGAGAGAGTTGAACTAATGAGTTCAACACGAGTACAGGTGAAAGCATAGAGAAAAACAAAGGACGAAAGAGTAAGTTGTAACATTACCCCCCTACTAGCCCTGAGACCACATTGAAAGGTAATCAGAGGCCCATGCAAGAATACCCTGGGGAACCGGTAATATTAGCGTAGCTGGTTTTGTCAATAACATCATCTAACTCTGGGGAGGGGGAGCGGCGTCTGGGGGAGGCGGACTGGTGGGGAGGAGGGATAGGAAGACCTCGTCCCAAATTGGAGGATCGGTAAGAACAAGAAGAACGAGAAGAATTGGAGGACATGTTAGAGCCACGTCGGGGAGTACAGAATGAGTCAGGTGCGGGGGTTCCGCGGGAGCAACCAAAGATACGGGCAGCCAAGGGTTGATGTCCAGGGGGACGAGTGGCAGAGAGCCAGCTAAGGAGGACGGGGCGGCGAGTGGCGATGGGACAGTTCACCTGGCTATGTCCCAGGGCCCATTGGCAACAGCCCATGACAGGGCATTGGTATACTGGACAGTTGTGGTGGATATGTCCAAGGTGATGGCATTGGAAGCATGTGTCGCGGTATCTTGGGTCAGAAGGGAGGAGGGGATTGGTGCGGAGGTGGCCATAGCATAGCTGACTCTGGTGTGAGTGGGTTCACTCAGTCTTGTTCATGGTGTGGAGTTCCTCGGGAGACAAGGCAGATGAGGAGGCAGATGGGGTCAATGGGGAGCGTGCCATATGGTAAGATGGGGAAGATGAGCTTTCATATTGCAAGGGGTGAATTCCAGAATTAGCGATTCTGGAGGCGGCAAGCTCAATGGCGTATCTGTCAATGTCTTCGAGGAATTCTCCAAACTCCATTTGGTACATGACCTGGTGGAGTTCTCATAGGATGTTCTGTTGGGTCGACGATACCCAATTGCGATCCATTCAGTCGGTGGAGAAAGCGGTGATCTCATTGGTAACAAGGGAGAGGCGTTGGGTCTGGTGAAAGGCTTTATACAGGGCTAAGAAGGTGGAATTCATGTCCAGGTGGGAGTCGATAGGGATGGCCATTCCCGTGTTGCAAATGTAACGAGTGACGTTATTTACATATCGGGGGGAAGGAGTTCCTTCTCTGACGGCATTGGTGTAGATGGGAATATCGACGGCAAGGACGGGTCTAGGGCTGGGCATAGGGGGAGTAGCGAAGTGAACAGAGGAAGAAGTGACAGGGGATTGGGGAATGGGATGGATAATAGGGATAGTTAAAGACACGGTTTCATCAGGGGAGACATGGAAGGTGATGCTACGAGTGGGAGGTTCAATGGCGTCAATGGGGTTGGAGCCCCATCTGGGATCAGTGAGTGTAGAGGAGGGAGAAGGTGGGGTTGAAGCGGTAACGGAAGATTCAGAAGTGAGGGAGGTTTGTTGGGAGGACATGTTGTTAGTAGAGGAAGGTTCTACGGAGGAGAGAAGACGGAGGGGTGAAGCTTTTTATAATCTGAAAGGGCAGACTTTGCATTTTTCAGATTCCGTTCTGGGGTCCAAGAGTCTTCTTCTGCGGAGTAGCCTCTCCATCGGATAAGGAACATGCGGCAAGAAGGGGGGCTGTGATGACATAGGATCTTTTCTATTTTGTATTCCTCTTCTCCTTGAATAAGGTCAGGTGGTGGAGAAGGAAAGTTCGGGCCGTGTACACTGTTTTCGCAATAGGGAGATAAGAGAGAAGCGTGGAAGACAGGGTGAATTCTCCATGTTTTTGGAAGGCAGAGTTGGTAGGTGAGAGGAGATAAGACCTTTGTAATGATAAAGGGTCCTTCTTGTTTCAGGTTGAATTTTGGGGTGGGAGAGCGGTGTTTCAGGTTCCTTGCTTCTAGCCATATTTTGTCTCCTCTAGCGAATGGGATGAAACCTCTGTTTCCTCAGGCTGCCATTACCTGGCGAGCAAGCTCATGGGCAGCAAGAGCTTCATTTCTTGCAGCGGTGAGTTCTTTGAGGCGGGATTCTACTGCGAGGATATGGGAATTGGATATAACAGTGGGAAGGGCACAGGGTTCGTATCCCATCATGAGATAGAACAGAGATTGATTGGTTACTGAATGGATGCAGTGATTGTGGGTGAATTCGGCATGAGTCATATGTTCAGACCATGAGGCTGGGTTATTTCTGCAATAGATATGTAGATAGGTTTCGACTTCTTGATTTATGCATTCAGTTTCGCCATCCATTTGAGGGTGATATGCGGTGGAGAGGGCGAGGTTGTAGTTCAGGAGTTTTCCAAGTTCTTTTGCGAAGGCAGAAGCGAATTGGGGTCCTCAGTCAGAGATAATCTTGTCATATAGCCCAAAGTGTTTGTAAACTTTGTGGAAAAAGAGCGTGGCAACGCCTTGGGCAGAGACAGTTTTCTTCGTGGGACAAAGAATTACCCCCTTAGTAAGGCCGTGGTCGACCATGACCAAAAGGGAATCGAAGCCAGCAGAGGGGGGAAGGTCGGTGATAAGATCGCAGGAGATCTGTTGGAATGGGTGAGAGGCCGATGAGTGGATGGGAGAAGTTGAGGGGACAGTGGGATGGGTGTTCGCCTTGGCCTGTTGGCAGGAGGAGCATCCTTCCACATACTTGCGAACAAACTGCGCCAGGCCAGGCCACCAAAACTCAGCAGCGACAAGCTGTCGGGTTTTGAGATATCCGGGGTGTCCAGCAGAGGCATGATCATGGCAGCAGGATAGGATGGAGTGACGAAGGGATTCGTCAGGGGGAATGTAAGCACAGCCCTGATAAGTAAGGACACCTTCGTCAAAGGCCCAATCAGACAGCCGGGAGCGGAATGCAGGGGGTACAGATCTGTCAAGTGCTTGGAGAGTGTTCAGAACGAGGGGATCATCCTTTGAGGAGGATGAGACCTTCTGATGCAAAGCAGCATCGATGACGTGGACGAAGAGGGAGTCGTGGAGGAGTACTGTTCCGGTGTTATCTGGGGTATCGGGGTGAAGATCTGGTTGGCAAGATAGGGCATCAGGGCTTCATTTTCAGGTCAAAGTCTGTGAGGTCTAGAAGCCAACGTGCTTGACATCAGTTGAGGTTCTGGGCCTGACAGAAGTACGTCAGATTCTTGTGGTCCGTGAAGACTTGGATGGGGAAGGAGGAGCCGTGGAGGTAGTGATGCCATGTTTTGAGAGCATGGATGATAGCTAGGAGTTCACAGTCATAGATATCATAGTTTCATTCGGCGGGAGAGAATGAAGTAGAAAGATAGGAGCAAGGGTGCCAGTCTCCATTGACATCAGTTTGTAAAAGAATAGCTCCTGAGGCGTATTTCAAAGCATTAGTAGCGATTGCGAAAGGAGCAGAGGGGTCAGGGAGATGGAGGATTGGCTTGGAGAGGAATAGCTCCTTTAGGGATTCAAAGGATTTCTGGCAGGCTTCAGTCCAGTTCCATCCAGAGGTCTTTTTAGTGAGATCAATGAGAGGACGTGCAACAGTGGAGTAGTCGGGGATGAATCGACGGTAGAAATTGGCAAAGCCAAGGAAGGAGCGAACTTCCTTTACTTTGGTTGGGGTGGGCCAGTTGGCGATTCCTTCAAGTTTGACAGGGTCCATGGCAAGCTGTCCGGGTTTAACAATCATTCCCAGATATTCCACTTCTTTGACTGTGAAGGAGCATTTCTCAAGTTTCAGGTGAAGATCAAGTTCCTTCATTCGTTGTAGGACTCGTTTGGTCCGTTCAATGTGGGTAGCTTTGTCTGGGGAGAAGATAAGGAGGTCGTCCATGTAAATGACAAGCCATCCCTCAGAGATCATATCTCGGAACGAGTCGTTCATGAATCGTTGGAAGGTTGCAGGGGAATTCATGAGACCGAAGAACATGACCAGGGGTTCAAAGAGTCCCTTATGGGTGATGAACGCTCCTTTCCACTGGTGCCCATCCTTGATTCGGACATTGTTATACCCCCATCGTACGTCAAACTTTGTAAAGACTTTTGCTTCTTTGGGTTTATCGACGAGGTCGGAGATTAGGGGAAGTGGGCAGGCATCTTGGACGGTGTGTTCGTTGACATATCGGTAGTCTTGACAAGGTCGGAGTTTTCCATCTTTCTTATTGATGAAGAAGAATGGTGAAGCTTGGGGGGAGTTCGAGGGTCAGATCTTTCCAGCGCAGAGATTTTCTTCAAGGAAGTCCTCGGTGGCTTTCTGTTCATTGGGGGACAGGGGGTAGATTTTTCCAACTTTTGGTATGAAGGAGTCATCAAGGTTCATCTCGTGATTGTATGGGCGTGAGGGTGGGAGGTGATCTGCAGTTTCTTTGGAGAATACCGAGGAGTATTCCTCGTATTCGGGAGGAAGTGGGACTGTGGGTTTAGCTTTCTCGGTGGCCATGGCCAGCTCAGTGGCAGTGGTGAGTTTTGCAATGACAGGGGAGCCTAGAGGGATGAAATGGGATCCGCAGCAGATGATGCAATTAATGGTGTATGCCTCTTTAGCTCGTTGACAAAACTGAGACTCGGTTTCGTAGTTGAGGTATTCATAGAGGCATGCATCATGTAC
>JBBPTD010001293.1:0-10998 GCA_038093895.1 Boletus aff. mottiae
GTCTTGTAGTTGAACGCTACATCTGCACCGATTTCCTTTATAAATGCAACTTTCTCGTCGGAGCCCGCCGAGGCAATCATTTTGAGGCCGTCGCGCTTCGCGAGCTGGACGACAAACCTACAAGGTGACGGATCTCATGAACGATCACCTTTTTCATGAAAAAACGAAAGGACGCACGATCCGACCGCGCCGGCGCCAGTGGTTACGAATGCCACTTCCCCCTTTAGACCGGCATCAGCAATGAGAATGAGGACAAGCAGTCGTCATCATGACAGACCGACCTTCTTAGCGTGGGCGTACTCCTTCCAAGCACAGTACGCTGTTTGACCTTTCGACACCAGTTGTATGATGTTCTCCTGATAGGGTGAATGGACACACCTGGCATACCAACTGTTCCAACGAATGCAGTCCATGGGATATTATGATTGTTCTCTATTTTATAGAGATCTTCGACTTGGGTGTGTACCGAATACTCCTCGAACGCTGTGTCAAACTAAGATCAACTGACATCGGACGTTGTGCAATTTAAATGACTCACGTAAAATCCCATATACATGTTCGCCAGCTTTGAAGGCGGGGTTCTCGGAACGAACGACGACGCCTACACCGAAATTCTGAAGCCTGGGCAAACGGAGACACGTTAACGTGCAACATGGCGACCGGGACGACACTCACGGCTCTCCGAGTTGAAAGGCAGGCTAGCCGCCGTTCAAAATTTTATATGAGATGGACTGACGCTGCATAGTTTTCACTGACGACTCGCCATATACGATTTGATGCTCGTGTCTCTCATGCGGGATCTCATGTACGGATCTATAGACAAGACCAGGGTTTTCAAGAGAATTCCCCCATGCAAGGGTACACCCTCCAGGTCGATTGTCTGGCTTGTGTCGTACACCACTGTGCGACCTGGAACGGGATAATCTGTCGGATGTCAGCATATATACACACAGTACTTGTCTCGCCGACTCACCAGTTGGGATCTCATTGAAGATTTGGCGAGCGTTCCTAATGGGTGCCATCGTTTACAAGGGATAGAGAGTCAACGAAAGTTTCGAGACGAGAGAGCAGGATTAATGAAAATATTAGCTCACCTACAGTGAGATGACAGGACAGATCTGAGAAAGGTCAGGACATCCTCGCCAGGGAGTATGAGCCCTCGACCTTGAATCGGATATCACTGGTCTAACTGAAGCATAGTTGGAACCACGCCAGAAGTGCGTCGGACAGTGGTGTTGGGTGAGAGCATCCAGTCTTCCGCTACTGGGATCTCATTTACCATTATTCTGCCCTCTCCCCGGAAAACCCGCGGCTAGGAGCGGGAACTGTCTTCTTTCCAAGTCCCCGAAGCCCCGTGATGTTTCCCAGTGTCATAACACGTTCGCTGCCACGATTCAATTCGATGTTAAGCGCCCCACTGACCTAACTATTCGCTGATTGACGACGCCGTTTCTCCCAATGGTGGGCCTGCCTTCGTCACTGTATGTCAAATGGCGACAGGAGACGAGGACCTTGCCGACGAAGCAGGTCCGTATCATTGGGGAAATCCCGTCGAGATGCTTGTCAATTGCGGATGGATGCATCGATGAACGTTTGAATCGGCATGCCGCCAGATTCAAGTCCGACACTGGTAAGGACGTGGCTCGGAGCACCACCACCATAACGGCCATTAACAAAGTTCTTCGGATTCAACTCGGACCAAGTCTACCATCGGGATCAGCAGCTTTCTTTCAAACAAGTAGCTTGGCAACCTCGTAAGACACATCCAAGTTCTTGTGCTCCTCCAGAGTTCTGTAAATGAGATCCAAATTGACAGAGGCGACTGTAACATGGTCTGGGCGTTCGTTTAAACGAGCCTTCGATCCATTTCTGTCCTCGTGTCATGACTTGATCACCAGACCTAGATGACTGACGGCGGGGGGCCGGGAACGCTACTCCAAAGGTAGGTGCCTACCGCTTCACCCTAAAATATTCCACACCCTTACTCACATGCCCCAGCTGCGTTCCAAAATGATGGTACTTAGGCATGGATCGATGAGATGTCTGGTGGAACCAAGGTGTTCCGTCCTTCTCACCATCCCTAACAACAATGGTGCACTACTCGTCATTCAATCTGCGCGTCATTTTTCTACTGACGTTGGGAAGTCTCACATACGGCTACGCGATCAGTGTCATATCCAACACACTCGGGCAACCAGGCTTCCTTTCTTACTTCTCCCTCACCACCAATCCATCCTATACAAGCCGCATCGAAGGCGCCATCAATGGACTCTTCTCAGCGGGTGGCACGTTCGGGGCTCTTCTCGTCGGATTCATCTGTGACCGATACGGGAGGAAGGTGACGATGAACACAGCAAATATCGTATGTATCGTCGGGGGTGCCATTCAAACTGGATCGGTGAACCTTGCAATGTTGCTTGTAGCAAGGTTCATCACTGGCTGGGGGATCGGAATGATGGTGGTACTCATTCCCATCTTCCAAGCTGAGATCTCTCCACCATCTGCCAGGGGGTTCCTTGTTGGTCAACATGGTCAGCCATCTTGCCCGTTTTGCTGTGACTCAGTGACTTGGAGGTTTTAATACATCTACCAGGCGCTTGGATCGTCTTGGGATACGCCATAGCGGGATGGGTAGGGGTAGGAACCTACTACTCTTCAAACATGAGTTTTCAGTGGCGTTTCCCCCTTGCTCTCCAATGTGTCTGCCCGTTGGCTCTCCTCTGTTGTAGCCCATGGGTCCCAGAATCACCACGGTGGCGTACGCATCGTTTGTAATTCTAACAGATATTGGCTTAACTAGAGACCCTTTCTAGTACTGATGCAGGGCCGACACGCTGAAAGTTGGGACATCGTTTCAAAACTCCACGTCGATACCCACGACCTCGCAAGCCCCGAGTCCGAACGATACGACTTTGCTCAAAGGGAATTTCATCAAATGGTCAAACAGGTCGAAATGGATTCTCAAGCGTGGGCTGCCGGAGGCGGGATACGTCAGATATTCACGCGCCCGTCGTATCGCAAGCGTATGTGGATGGGTTTCTTTACCCAGTATGCGGCCCAAGCTACGGGAGGTATGGTTGTCTACAGTCAGTATGCAATTCTTGCGATTCCCTTGTTCGCACTTTTGGAGCTAGGTGATGCTGACGCCTGGACTGATCCTGACAGACTACATAGTGAAATTGTACCAAGGCTTGGGAATTACGGGGGGAACAGTGCTCATACTCGGGGCCCTCTATGTCACAGTGGCGACAGGTGCCAACTTCCTCGCATCCTTCGTCATGGACTACGTGGGTCGTGTGCGCTTGCTCAGTAAGCACATCTCTCGTGAATTGCCTCCCAACCACTGACGGTTTCTGTCCTGCACCTTAGTCATTGGCTTGACGGGTTGTATCATCACCCTCGCCCTCGAATGCGTCATGGAATCTCAATATGCATCACCGAATGCCCATATCACGAACGCCTTGGGCGTCTTCTTCATCTTCTTGTTCATCTTTTTTTATGCCGGTGGCATCGATGCCACGTCCTATGTCTATTGCTCCGAGCTGTTCCCAACACACATTCGTTCACAGGGCATGGCATTCTCAATGATGGGTACCTTTTTGAGCACGGTCATCTTCCTCGAAGCAGGCCCTACAGCATTGGAAAAGATCAAGTGGTGGTATTATGTGATGTTCATTGGATTGACGGTCATTGATGTGGTGGTGATATGGCAGTGGTTCCCAGAGGTGAGATTATGAATAAGGAGACCTTGCCAAGCATCGGGCTGACACACGCCCAGACCAAAGGACTTTCTCTGGAGGAGATCAATGGATTGTTTGGAGATGAAGTTGCCGTTCACTTCTCCGACATTCAAAGAGAAGCACAGAGTCGGGGGTCAGAAGGGACGGCTGCTAATGAGAAGAAAGAGGATATAACACATTTGGAGAGTTCATTGTGATGATGCCTATACAGGTCGCGTTAAAAGCAGAATGTCTAATTTACAAATATGCTAGTCTAGGACTGCGTATTTTTTCAGATGATCTGGTATAATGTCGTACAACCCTTTGGACCGCAACCATTCCTTGGAGAAGAGTCGACTCTGATAACGGTATGCACCATCACACAGGGCGGTGACGACGGTCGATCCTGAGGATCATGACTTGTGTTAGCCATGTCTTTTGAAAAGCGCTCACCCAACATACCTTTGCCAAGTTTCTGCGCAACCTCTACGGCGGCGACGACGTTCAGAGCCGTGCTTGCGCCAAGGTACAAACCTTCGGTGTCCAAGAGCTGGTATAGCATCACTATCGACTTTTCATCCGAAATCGTGAGCGATCCGTCGACGTCATTGATAAACGTTGCCAAATTCTCCGTGACACGGCCCTGACCAATGCCTGGGAAATCACAACGCTTTACTTAGCATAACGAATGCGGAATGCCGATGCGAGCAAGGCAGACCTTCGGTGATGGAGCTGCCCGTGCGCTCGACGAGTTTCCCACCGCTTGACAGGTAGGCATGCAAAACACTTCCCGGGGGGTCCGCGAGCCATATTTGCGCCTTCCCACCGCTCTTCTCTTTCAGGAACTTGCCCACGCCAGCCAGGGTCCCACCTGTCCCTGTCCCACACACGAACGCATCGACGTGACCTTGTGTTTGCTCCCAAATCTCTGGACCGGTCGTCAGGTAGTGCGCGCGCATATTCGCGGTGTTGTCAAACTGGTCGGTCCATATGGCGTTGTCCAGTTTCGCGGCGTAATCCCGAGCTTGGTGGTTGTAGTTGTGTGGGTTCTCATAAGGGACCGCGGGAACGGGATGCACTTCTGCGCCGAGCATGCGCAAGAGGTCAATCTTCTCTTGACTCTGTGTGGACGAACATAGCGAACGGCATTAGCGTGCGCGATTCAACCCGAGAGACCCGAGAGAGAGACAGGTCACCTGAGTGTTGGGCATGAATATCACGCATTTATAGCCCTTGGATCGACACACGTGAGCTAGGCCGATACCCGTGTTCCCAGCGGTCCCTTCAACGATCGTTCCACCAGGTTGTATGCTGGAGCACCCCACTTTAGCTGCACTGCAAACAGGATGGTCAACAATGGACTCACAGTCCCTTTTCTTCTGCGTCCTGAATGATCCCGATGGCGGCACGGTCCTTGACGCTTCCCCCCGGGTTCTGGAACTCGGCTTTGCCTAATATGTGACATCCCGTCTGTTCAGACACCGTTTTGAGATAAATCTGTGGACATGGGATGCTTGTGAAACAGCCCCAAGACCGACGTTGTCGAACTCTTTACCAGAGGTGTATTTCCCACGGCGTTGACAAAGCCTGGACCTGGACCAGCAGACACAAGACCCCTCTTGCCCACTTGGAGCTGGTATGAATGAGCGAGTCTGCTTGCGCGTAGGAGGGAAAGCATCGTACGGAATGGGTGTAGGGAGGCAAAGACCGCGTCGGACTTGTGGCCGATGGTTGGTCAACTGCGCTTGAGCACGACATTCTTGGAAATCAAGATTTAGCTTCGTCCCTGCGATACCGTAAGTACTTATACTGGGCTCAAGTCCAACTTCCCATGTGCTCCATCATATGTACAAAGCAACAAGACTGCAATGACATGACTCTAGTTATTATTGTTCATGTCCATGATCGATACTTGACGTCATGTGTCACAGATTCACAAGGGAGTTCTTCCCATTATTTAAACTAATAGAAGAGTAGCCAGCCAACATTCGAGGAAGAGATGGAACAGAGAAAACTACGGCTGCGAGGAGTGATGTACTCAGGGTTTTGGTGAAACAATCAAACAGGAAAGTACGTCCTCGCTATTGAGGTCAACTGCGCAAGACAAGTGATGAGATCTGTATGGAAGGACATGACAAGAATCAGATAGTCTGTCGTACGTGCAAGAAACGGGTCGTCGTCGCAGGCCGTGAGAGAAATAGCATAACATGGGGTATCAACCAGACAGAGAAACAGGATCGAGACTTGTATGATCTAGATGAGAGGATCAGACGTGAGGCAACAGCAAGAAAGACGTTACACATACATGTTTATGGTTGACGCTTCTTCACGTTCTGATTCAACCACTGAAGTCCCTCGAAGAGACCTTCTCCCGTCGTTGCGCAACTATTGCATCCCGATCAGGCACGCCCCAGGAGAAAAAAATGTCAGAAAAACATACCTGGGGTGGACATACCATGAGCGGTCGCGCATTCTGTGGAGACCCAGTTTCTCGGTAACCTCTGCAGGTGACATGGCTGGAGAGGGATGAATGATGGGGATACCGAACGGAGAAATGAGTCACCCACCTCCGGGAAGATCCTGCTTGTTGGCAAACACGAGCAATAAGCACTCCTTCATCTCTCTGTCACTGAGAATACGGTGCAGTTCCTGTTTTGCTTCGTCGATTCTCTCTCGGTCTTGGCTGTCGACGACAAACACGAGCCCCTGGGTACCAGTGTAATAGTGTCTCCACAATGGACGGATCTTGTCTTGACCTCCAACGTCCCAAACGTTGAACTTGACATTCTTGTATGTGACAGTTTCCACATTAAAGCCGACTGGGCTATGGTGTTAGCAAGGAAACTGGAGAGGGGCAAGACTCACCGGTTGGTATCGTCGTCACGGACTGATTCAACTTGAGTTTGTACAGAATAGCTGAGCGGAAACGATGAGCCTATGAATGTGCGAGCGAGATATTGTGGCATACTCGTCTTGCCAGCAGCATCGAGACCCAGCATGAGGAGCCTCATTTCCTTGTTACCAAAGAGACGGCCTGGTGGCGAGTGGTGAGTAGGGTGGGTTATGGTAGTGAATGGGTAGCTCACTGAGGGCTTTTGACAGGTTGGCACCCATTGTAGTGGAAGAAAAGCGAAGAGATGAATGGCAGAGTAAAGAGCGACGAAGGCGAGGATAACGAACGAGTGATTTGAGTTTGTGTGAGAATTCAAACATTAATGTTGCCCCGAATATACATCCAAGCAGGACCCCAGTCACCACCTAC
Organism: Boletus aff. mottiae; assembly: GCA_038093895.1. Lineage (NCBI taxonomy): Eukaryota > Fungi > Basidiomycota > Agaricomycetes > Boletales > Boletaceae > Boletus > Boletus aff. mottiae. The sequence continues at coordinate 6,982 of JBBPTD010001293.1, forward strand.
ACTAACTACACTCCAACCTGACTCTGACTAAATACCTTGAGCCAGCCCTCCCCCATGTCCGTCCGCAAGGCCTCAATCCGCGCACGGTACAGCTCTCCTTCCCTCATCGGACCCTCCACATCGTCTCCAACAGAACTATCACCTAGCTCGAATACAGAATACTCGCGCCGGTGCCCGTCTGGAGAAAGAGGGCTGGATCTCTTTGGTGACGTGGATGACGAGCGCTGCGACTGCAACGCGGCTACAGTTGGCAATGCCACCGTCCGAGAGCCTGGAGAAAATACTTGCTCCCCATCGCCGTTCAGATCGACGATACGTTTCGCTTTGCGTTTCCTCGGTCTGCCTGGAACACCATGCGACGCCGATCTCTCGTACGCCGTCGCCACGTCCGTTGCCATGACAGAGTTCCCCTTCGACTTCGCGAGTTTGATCGGAACAATAGGGGGGGATGCTGGTATAGGCACGTTCCTCGTCGAAGGCATTTGCTCTGGTGCAATGGGCGCAACCCCTCTTCTTTCGTAAAAGGTCGGCGCAGTCCCATCCAAAGAAATGGATTTCCCCTCCTTGTGAAAGAAGTCGAAGCACGCAATACGGTAGTTGTCCTCTATCTCCGTCAATGGGTTGCCATCGATCCATACCTCCCCGATGTTGGGAAGTGTCGCAAGACGTCCAACTTCGGCACTCTCATCAATATGATTGGAACGCAGGTCTACCCGCTCCAGCGCCATGAGGCGTTCAAGACCACAGATAGACTCGAGACGGTTACCGGAGAGGTTCAAATGGAGAACTTGTCCGAGGTATGTATAGATCCCCAGGACCGAGTCGATCATGTTGTCAGAGAGATTGAGCGAAACAAGATTATGAAGCACGGAAAGGCCATGTGGTACAGAGACTAGGAGATTCGAAGATAAATCGAGGTGCGTTATAGAGACAAGGTATGGGAGCGGTTCTGTCGGCAGGAACGTAAGCGCATTGTCTGAAAGGGAAAGATGTTTGAGGAGTCCCCATTTGTAAGGAGAGAGGACAGGGGATGGGGATGGTAGTGCGGGGTCCTCTGAGATAGCCTGGACTTCTTCGACCTCCTCGGGAACGGAGGCAGGTAGCGGCGTATTCGTCCAAGAGGGTTGTCTGCGAGGAATCCGCCTCGCCCTCTGGTCCTTGAGCGATCCGTCCCTGCGCGCCCGGTCATCAACTACTGCTCCAATGAATATATCGGCAACATCCTCTAGCCCGCTCCGCTTGATAGTCAAACTACGAAGGGATTCCGCGAGTCTATCCCAGCCAAGCAATGAGCGGGGATCGATGTCAACAGTCTCGAGAGACTGGAGGTTCTTGAATGCGTCAAGCGGGAGGGCACTCTGACTTGGGGGATCATCTTTGAGTTCAGCAATGACTTTGGGTCCAGGCGCCTTAAGTAGGAGAGCGGGTATCTTGGTGAAGCTGCTATAGATATATTTGAGTTCAGCATCGATGCTCTGCTTCTCAGGCCGGCTCCACCAGCCGGTGCCCAGTGACAGGCCGGAAACAGCGGACAGAGAGGAACGGATGGAGGAAAGGGAAAGGGTTTCAGATTTGTCACGGGCTGAGCCGATGTCGATGTGTGTATAATGCATTGGCTTTGAGGGGTTGTCGACCGTGACGTCGAGTGAGCCGACATCGACGCCAAGAGACTCGATGCGTATGAGGATGTAAAAGAGACGATGGGTGTCAATGGCGAAGGGGACTGGGCGGGGTGAAGGGGGTTGGTAGACGTCGGTAGGGATGAACCAGCTAACGGGGTTGAAGACGGAAGGCTGGGCCGTAGTGGTGCGCTGACGGTGGCGACGATGGAAGGCGGCCTCTGCAAGACCCTTCTCGTTTAGTCTGATGAACGCAGCTATTCTGCGCAGATACTCGTCGCCGTGGACTGGCTCCATCGCGGGGGTCGTCGTCGTCACCGTTTGTCGTTGCTGTCGTTGTCGGGCTCGCCGCCGCGCCCCTTCTGCCCCTCTACCGCATGTCGATCAGTACCCCGGACACCCTATTTGCGTGACGTGACGTCACGTGTGACTATGATTACGCACAATGTCACGCTGAATGGGGCTGCGTGTTTGCTCTTGGTCCATAATGAAGATAACGATTAAAACGTTGCAGCAGAAGGTCTTCCAGGTAGGTACCGCCAGCACAGTACGACGGTTTGCCGAATACGCTCCCAGATCGACGCTGACGGTGAAGATACCGTCGGAAAACTCAAGGAAAAGATCTCTGAAGCCCATGGCCACCCAGTTGAATCGCAAAAGTTGATCTATGCCGGTACGCTCATCCGAGTCGATCTCCGAGTCGCTTATCCCATCCGGTATTAGGTAGAGTACTCCTCGATTCCAAGACTGTAGCGTCATGCGAGATCAAGGAAAAGGACTTTTTGGTGCTTATGGTCGCAAAGGTATCGATGACCCCCTTCTCAGTGCAATCCATCTCACCCCTGTTGCACTCTTAGCCTAAACCGAATTTTACTACGCCTGCCACCTCTTCATCTACATCTGCAGCACCCATCACCGCACCCGCACCTGTACAACCTGTGGCACCAGCAGTACCTGAAGCCGCTCCAGCACTCTCCACACCTGCCACAACTGCACCTGCGTCTGTACCTGCACCTGTGTCCGTTACACAGACAGTCCAACCCACCGGAGACAGCGGTTTTCTCACTGGACCTGCACTCCAAAGTGCTATACAGAACATGATGGAGATGGGCTTCGAGCGGGATCAAGTCGCCCGCGCCTTGAGAGCGAGTTTTAATAACCCTGATCGTGCTGTTGAATACTTGTTCAACGTGAGTGGCTATATGCGTGGAACAGGCCTGACTTTCGACCGTGCGCCGACAGGGTATCCCTGAGCATCTCGATACAGAAACTGCACCATCTAGCGCGCCGGCTCAACCTGTCCCTGCCCCTGCCCCTGTCCCTGCCCCTGCGCCAGCGCCAGTGCCAGCGCCAGCACCGGGTCAGGCTCAAAACCTTTTCCAGGTATGCTCGCCACCTCTTGGTTGGTGACGATTTCGTTTACGTTGGCTTCGTTTTAGCTTGCGCAGCAGCGGCAACAGCAGCAGCAGCAGCAAGGTGGTGGGCTCGGTGCTGGTGCTGGTCTAGGTGTGCCTAACTTATCAGCACTCCGAGACAACCCTCAGATAGCACAACTGCGACAACTCGTTGCGCATGATCCAACGCTGATCCAGCCGGTGATCCAGCAACTTGTTGCAGCAAATCCTCAACTTGCGCAAGTCCTTGCGAGTAATCCACAGGCATTATTAAATTTATTGGGTGATGCGGGGGGAGACGGCGAGGGTGAAGGGGAGGGAGCTCCAGGTGTGCAGGTTGTGAACGTCACGCCAGAGGAGCAAGCAGCGATTGAACGGGTGAGTCGTGCGCGGTGGAGAAAGGACGGATGCTGACGAGAAGCAGCTTGAAGCGCTCGGGTTCTCTCGTGAGGCAGCGATTCAGGCGTATTTTGCGTGCGACAAGAACGAGGAGTTGGCTGCAAACTACCTGTTTGAGACGGGCGAGGAGTGAGAGCGAGCTGAGGGTAAATCGTAGAAGAATTGATGTACGCGATGGCCGAATGACCCACATTGTTTGCACGTTGTCTTGTCGCGTGTGAAGACGAGATCACGTACAAAACCCGCTTCCACTCCTCCTCTCCCATCCAGCCCCCCCTCCTCACCCCCTCACCTCCATACCCTCAAATACCCCCCTTCCCCCATCGCAGCTTCCATTACCACTTCCTGACTCTTACTATTCTCCTCCTCTTCTCTTTTTATCCCCCATTTTTTTCCGTGTTCGTTTTCGACGCCGGCGTGCCCTGATGGCGACTCTCCAGCCCCCCTCGGAAGATACGGCCACCGAAAAGCACAACGATGCCCCCCTCTCCCCCCCGCAGATATCCGTAAACGGGAACGGCACACCCAACGCCGCCCCTGGTGCGCAGGCGCACGACCTCACCCCTTCCTCGTCCACCGAGGCAGACAAGGACAACACCCAGAAC
>JBBPTD010001294.1:0-10993 GCA_038093895.1 Boletus aff. mottiae
AGTGTGCGAAACGGGTTTGGCCAGAAAGGTCAAGTTTGAGGAGTGTAATGTCGTTAAAGGAGATGTCGAGGGAGGTGAGCGCAAAACGGGTTTGCACGGAAAGGTCAAGTTCGAGGAGTGTAATGTCGTTAAAAGAGATGTCGAGGGTGTCCATGCTGTCTAGTCCATGAGAGAGAGATCAAGCGCATGGACCACGTTGTGGTCTACTAGGAGTGTCTCTAGTCGAGGGAGTGTATGCGCGACAGAAAGGTTGTGTGGCCGCAGCAAGAGCCGTGACCGACGACGTGATGGGGGATATCGGCTCCAAGTCAATTGGTCCGGCTAGTTGAGCCGAGCCGAGCCACATGACAGCAGCTATGATGACATAGCCAGCCAGATCAAACCGTAGTCATGGAAAGCCGTAGCTGGCTAACAACTAGCCGAGCCGCGGCAACACTAGTCTCCCTCCTTGCAAGGACATTAGCACCAGGCAGTCACTTTGAGATCACAATGAGTCACTGGGCATGGTATGGGTTTTTGGTGCATATACACATACTACATGAGCTTGACAACTACTAACTCTTACCTATTGTTGCTGTTCTTCCCCTTCTGTCTGAACAATGATAGCGCTCTTCAATGATCACATTCAATCAATTGGTTGACGAAGGTAGGTTGGCTATGATAACTCACAATCAGTCTTTGTGCACTGGTGACATGAACACCAATAGCAACAATGGCACGAATAGATCCAGGACAGAAGACGCAGGTGCAGCTGGCAGGACTGCAACAGCCAATGAAGTCTCCACCTAGGCTGGCACGAATGGCAAAGAGAAGATATGGTTGTCCAACGAATTCTGGGAATTTGTTGACACACTTCTCAGTCAAACCCGAGCAGATGTGATGGCACAAGATAGTACAATCCAAGGCCAACAGAAGAAATTGGAGACGTGCATCATAGTTTTGATGCATCAGTGTGATTATCCCTGCTCACTATCCAATGATGCTTACAGAATGTTCACTAAGTGTCTCCAGGCCGACATGAAGGTCTTTCCCCCTGGTCCCTCTCAATCATCTACCCCCCCTTCAGACAAAGTTACTGTTCCATGGCTCCATGATATCAACAACCACCTCCTCTGGACCAACCCTTAATCACCTTCCTTTACTCCCACTCATCATCCCTCATAATCTATCATTGTATATCTCTACCCCTTGTGATTTCGCCATACTAGTAATTCCTGCATGGCCAATGTACCTAGTCACAGCATAATGAAGTTGCTTTTGTTTTACTGATGTGTGGACATGGATGAGCGCATATCACTGTAACATTGCCTGAACATCCGGTCAAACATGATCAGTGCATTGGGCCTGAGTAACTGCATGATGTTGGGCCTGTCATGTGTATGGGGTGAATCCTGGCGACCCATGTACACTGACCGCTTGGTTGTTTCAGTGCTGCTTCCTACATTTGTGGTACATAGACTACACTGTGGTAGGTGTCTTCAGCCTGACCTTCGATGGACCTCAGACGAAATGGCAACAAAACCAGTTACGTGATGTTGTCTAATTGTGTTGGCCTACCCTCTGTAAACCAGAATTGATGACCACAACCGGGCATTGAAATTTAATGCCAGGTGGACAGCACCAAAAGCCAGTGGTTACGGTGCGGGCAAATGCTTACAATAAACCCATAGTCTGACATAATACTAATATATTCCTTGTTGACAGCAAGGTATATGTCGGAAATCCACCGACGAACCTGCCTTGGCCCCATTAGGAACCTAATCCTCGCTTAGCCTCAGTGGAACCTTTACAACAGCTGACCGTGTACTAGGAAGGTCAATTTGACATGGGAAAGACGAACTCCTCAAAGTGCTTGATCAACTTTTACACCAATTATTTAGTATAACTGAGCTCAACTCCGCGGCACGCACTGCCGCTCACAGAAAATGGTTCCAGTGGCAGTGCGGCAGTCGCTGATCTCCCTGTTCAAGCCAAGTGTTGAGTCGTCTCAACCGTGACGATGGAGCACCGCCTTCCTCGGAAGAGAGCCAACTCAGAATAGCGCACCTTCAAGCAAGTATTCGCACCGTGCAGTCATCCACTGTTTAAAGGGCGTAAGTTTTGCAACGCTTGTCCTAGTACTACTACTATGCGAGTTCCCCGGGGCGGGGCCCACTGCCAGTGACAGGCAAGTTTTGTTCCATCTTGAATGCTGTATCCAAGTTCTCATTGTGGATCCAGTGCTGTGCCGAGGACTCCGGGGCGTGGCAACAGCTAGAGGGATGACCCCTCACTAGTATATCTGCTGTGGCTTCTTGCCTCGAGTCCCGCCCTTGTTCCCTATCGATAACGTTGTAGGTCCATCCTGTGCTGTTCAGACTCAGACTTTCGGATTAAGGCAAAATTCCTCGCCACAGATATAAAGACTTACATCAGTGTTCTGCTTCTTCCTCCCTACCTCATACACGTCGCTATCCAACTTTGAAATCGTTCCCAATATCCTTCTTCGCCCGAATGTCTCACTCTGACCTTGACTCTGGGGACATTGCTACATTGCAATATATCGTCACACATGTCTTTTGTCCTCTCCAACTTCCTGATGGGGACGATTACAGCGTCTACAATGACCGTTCTCTGGTTGGATTGGTCGCAACTGTTGCGCGTCTGTACAGCGACCATGTTGACCAAGTCAACATGCCTCAATGGCATAGTATTTCTCGAATGCTGGATAATCTGCGGGAAACTGTCCAGTTTGGAAGCCTCGACAGGTCCAAGACTGTCTCTCAGCTCAACAGCATGGACGTCGGTGGTACGCTTTCGGACCTCCACTGTATCCTAAGACTTACAGCGTGCAGATGCTCTTACATTTCATATCCGATCCCAAAATGCGGCGGTCATGTTCAGAAAGCGGGATGCTGTCACTATCTTCGAATCCTTCGAGGTATCCCCGAAGGCTGAAGACGTGATGACCACACAAGGAAAGCTGATATGCTCATATCCTGGGCCGGCGATCGAGATATCCAATGCCGTGTTTGAGGAGGAGGGCTTTCTTTCCGAACTCGCAAATTTTCTCGTTCACATGAATGTCGATATTATCCCTGATGCTGCTCCAACGAGCCGAAAAGCACAGTCCACTCTTGTTGAAGACCGAGACACTATCCATCCTCGCTACATCACCGAGTTGCTCACTGGCATCCTGAGAGGTGTCGGTCGGCCTGCCGACATCGTTCGCATTACAAAACGCATTGGGGATGATGTCGTCTGGAACAACTCAAAGTTGCCTTGGCGACGCTCATCCCTGTGGCTCCTTATCAGAGTCGCTATTCAGACCTCATTTGATCGGTCTACGCTCCGGCATGGTTCCTACAAGCAATTCATGTTGTTCTTCATGTGTCAACTTGCAAACGAGAAGGCTTTTGCGCACCTTTCCAATGACCTCCTCCAGTTTATGTTAGCCAAAATCAGCCGACGGTTGAGGAAGTTCTGTTCTTCTGCGCCGGACTGGCTCTCGGGCATCGTGTTGCAGACGTGCACTTCCCTCCGATCGACTCTGGAGAATAGGTGGAGACAGGTACAGGATGCTCAATGTGTATCACCACGCTGGGCCCCCTCTCAGCTCGATCTCTCCCGAGATATCGAGCTGTCGCTTTTGGACAGTGGCAATTACATTCGCAACTCCCTTATTCGTCATACCATCGTTCCTCCCGACACCCTTTTCAAACCCAAACATCACCCTCGAGGTTCTCTTGATGATTTTCTGTCCGCGGACGGAGCCTTTTTCGAGGAAGCTTACTCCGCCGAACCCCACGTTGCCCTCTACGATGTTGAGCGAGCGGTTGAGCAGGGCATCGATGGCTGGGTTGAGCGCGTAACAAGCAACGACGAAGCTTGCGTAAAACTGGAGATCTTGGGGAACAAATACTCTTCGAGTGCGTTGGAAGTGTACAAGAACAACCCGGAGCTCCTGTCAGTTATGTTGCTGACCACGGTCGAGCTCTGGGTTGCGCTCGATAAGATAGCCCTCAAGGAAGTCCCGATGCTCGCGGATTACTCCCCGGAGGTTCCTACAAGCCTTCTCGAGGATTTGTTACTCTGCAAGACTGCTAGCCTCTTCCGTCTCCGCCGTGTCCACGAATACCTCTCTCGTCGCCACTCCCTGTCGAAAAGTCAGTGGTCGGTTTTTTCTCAGACAATCACCGAAAATACATTCGCCATCCGTTATTACAAAGGATCCTCGCGCCATCAACATCTCAAGAGTCGCATTGAAAAAGCAGCACGCCACGAAGTCCATGAAAAGGTCTCTGAGCTCGAGGCCGCGAACGCTCAATATGCCGAGCTTCAACGAAAGGCCGAGAGAGCTGATCATGTCTTCGCAACAGACTGGTATGGCCGCAAATACCACTCCCGCGGCTGCCACAAGTGCGACCAGGAGAGAGCACTCTCCAACATGAACATTACTATTCATGAGTGGCCATTGCCTGTTCGGCGACTCGATGCTGAAGTTGTCGTATTCGAGTTAGATTGTCCAGTCTCTTTCAACATGTGGCGCAGTGCTACATTCCATCTCTTGGTCGATCTCTGTTCTCCAACGGTGGAATCGAACGATCCCTATATCCAGCTCACCGGATATGCTGCGCTCCAGCCTTACCTTGTTCGACATCCGAGATCGCGGATCACCCTTGTTTCTGATGAGAAACCATTTATCACTACACATTATCACACAAGGTCCATTCCCAACACGAAGGACGAGGTTTGCCGCAACAATGGGTTAAACCTTTATGGCTTTGATAGCCATGTTTGCATTCCTGTCTCTCAAGCGCTAGGTCCTTTCGACGTCCGACAGTATTGCACGTACGAACTTCAAAGCAAACCATATCGGAACCTGCAGAAATATGTTGACGTGACTTCCCACACATCGAATGAAGTCTTAGCAAACCAAGCGGACTGCCACAAAGATCTTCCCGTCCACGAATATATAGCGTTCGGGCACTTGCGCAGCGGTGGTTTAGTCCAATGGTTTAGCATCCTACGAGAGCTACGAGGTCGATCGTTCAGCTTCCGTCACCACGATGTTCATTTGCTGTTGGCACAGGCAGTTTCTCAGGTCGGACCACTTGCCCACGGGGAGTGGATATGGCATCAAGAACTCCAACGACCCTCTTTCTGCTATGCGCTTCTAGGAGAGCTGGAGAGCCTTGTCCGGGATGTCAAAGCCAACTGGCTGGAAGGGATAGCAATGGACACCACCTCGTTCTTGCTCCGCCGTCTACTTGCATCCAGCCCTAACCAGACTGTCTCACTTAAAATCATCAAACTTCTTCGTACTGTGCGCCGCATGGTATTCTCTTGGGTGGAAGAGCTGTCAAGTAGGCTTGTAGAGGCACCGGGTGATGAAACGCTCCGTAGGTTTTTGCGGGACGCGGCCGTCATCTGTCGAAGCACGTTCGATGTTGACCCCTGCTGGATTCGACAGCTCCTTCATTCAGGAGACATCAACATTCTACTTTCCTGCGCTATACTAATTCACGACCACACGCCCAGCGAAATCTCTAGTCTCCCCGCATATTCACAGTTGCTCCTTGACCGAGATCGCCGACTCTCTTTGCGTCTCGAGAGTGTCGTAAGCGACGTCATTCAGGCCGACCCCAATGATCAAGGCATTGATCCTGCCATCAGCTGTGTTTGGTCTGACTATCGTCCGGGTTCGACGTGGACCCCGTTACAGAGTCCAAACTCACGTTGGTTCACGTGCAAGACCGCGCTGTCAGATGACCAGATATCACAAGTCGTGCATTATAATCTACTTGATGGTTCACTTTTGGTCAGCGTGAAACCCCTTGGGCGATTGCCAAAGGAAATTTTGCGGCATCCGCTATACAATCTAATATTTGGCAAAGTACGTCTCACTGTGCCAAATGTAATGCAGTTTACTGATCATTTTTGCAGCACGTGCTCGATGTTATACCAGGCGATCTCCCGGGGATGGATTACTCGATAAGGGGTACGATTTCCGGTCACAAGGTGAGCGCCCGTTCGGGGATGATGAGGTAAAGAGAATATCATGGAGACTCATGTGGCACGCCCAGGTCTACTTTTCTCTCAAAAATGACTCGGATCTCGTGATACAAGCAAAACGAAAGCATGTTGACTCTCATATCATCGAGCTCATTCCTCAAGACAAGTTGAAAGAAGACCTGCCAGCAGTATTGATTGAGGGACATGCTCACTGGCTAAATCTTTCCACATCCGTCATGGAGATTCGGCCCCTCGACAGCCTGTGGAAAACTTCAGCGGAGAACTGGATGATTGAATGCACTCCTGGGCAATATCGCATGCGGAAAGGCAACGAGCTCCTCATAGACGTCCGAAGCCAGACATGGGGCATGGTTTCAAGCCTCTTGGGACCGCTCGATACCTCACAAAATCTTCTTGTCAGTGTGTCCCCGAACGACTCCAGCCGACCTACATTATCATTATCGTTGCATCTGTCCGTCCTCTTACCCCGCTATGGCTTGTCCTTCTACGTCGATGACGATGGAGATCTGCAATCCCGCAACATCCGGGGCATGGTTTATGACGAGAACCAATCCATTGGCACTCTGTTTGGCTTGGTCAATCGTCTCGTGCTTCGGCCAAAGAGCAGAGATGCCAATGCTATCGAACTCGTCCCACGATGCATCCTCGTCCCTGATGGCCGGATTTCATTCCACAAGGACGGCCATCATGTTCGCGTCAAAGTCAACACGCGTCGTTCTGCTCTTGGGAGGGTCACGTACCAAACCTATAAGGTGGATACCGAACTGGGCTGCCTCACAGGAAACGTCAGCTTGACAAACAAGCTGTATTGCGCCTACTTGCATGCTCTGACTAGCGGGTGTGGCACCGATCCCCTTACAGGCAGGACGGGTACGGAAGAAGCGTTGTCTCTACTTCGATCAGCTAGTTGCTGGTCAATCATGAAGTTGGGACCTCGCGAAGCAAAGCTCCTGGAATTGATCGCATCCATTTGTCCCATGCACACATGGTACCCCGTTCATCTCGAATGCATGCAAAAGATAGAATGGCTCGATCTCCCTGCGAGCACCCAGCATCACGATTTGTATGTCGTTGCCAATGGAATCAAGGAGCATTGCAAAAGAGTTCTATCGTTCCAAGAGAATCAATCAAGCGATCTCTTCGAATCATTTCCTTTGCAAGACGAGCACCTGTTAGAACGCAGTGCGATGCGAGCTGTGTATCTGTTCCCATCCGAGTCTTCCGAACAGCCCTCTGTGGCAAGTTTCGACGTCAGGTATCAGGGAAGAGACGTACTGGAGTCTAGCTCTGGAGAGCATCGCGCTTATACAGCGGCAACCGCCGTTCGTCGACGGACTGCGAACCTATCGACTACAAACAATATATTGAGCATGGTACAATCGTGGAAGGGGACTGTGTCCGGGGATGCTACCCTGTCTCTCCAATATGACAGAACGTGGTTAGCTCCAGATCTTCCAAAAATTTGGCTCGAAGCATACGATCTATTGCGAGAAAGCGATGAGGGCGAATGGTTTCAGTTGCTTTTCTCTCTGCCCGCTATGGCGTACGCCTCCAATTCGCCGAACCTTGCAGACCTGGTTCCCGTTTTCATAGCCTTTGCGTCTAACCCCCAATTCCAGGGGGGGGATCCACCATCCTATGATTCCTACACACTCTCAGAAGGATATCAACCTTGCCGATCCACCCTGTACAACTACGTTTCCGATTGCGCTTACTCCTTCGAGCATAGTCCCGAAAGTTCTGAACCAGCGAGACACAAAGAAAGTACCTATGACTTACGAGGACGTCAACTCCAAATGTATAACAGCAGACGAAATTCGGACGCTGATGCAACTGCTCGCCAGTTGTTGTTGAAACCTTGGCCACACGAGACTCCCCCACGGTGTTCACTCGAACCCGGTTTATATGATGTGCACGGTCTCACATCCAAGGTTCAGAGCCACTTCTCCAGCTGCTATCGCAATCTGAAACTCAAAGAACACTTTGCTCGTGTTCAAGAAATCCTGAACAATGCGTACTCTCAGGCTTCCCCAATCCCGATCCTTCAGTACTCATTCCAGCCGTCGCCGACAGTCCTCCGTCGCACCTCCTGTTCGCTGACGGTGGACCAGCTATTCGCCAGACCTGCGCCATCGCTACAATCACGTGGTAGATTGCCTTCATTTACTGCCGACAACGGGAGTACATCGCTCCGTAGTCCCGCCCGCTTGCAACAATTAATCGCCACTGTCGATGCGAACGCAGTAAATCCATTCCATCATCAATATGTCGCCGCCCTTCGGACAAGTGCGGAATGCTTTGGAAGGGAGGTCTCTCTGATAGCTCCAAGGACGACCGAACTACCTGCTGTGGAGATACTTATGAAACATTACGTTCTGTGCAGAGCCAGCTACACAGAGAGTTTGGACTATGTCAAGCGGCAACTTGATCCGAGAAGCCGGAGCGAACAAGTTCTCCAGCAGGCGGGCCAATGGCCACGTGTCACCGCGCATGCACTCCTTCGATCCCTTGCGTCCAGCTCATCAGTGGTACTCCCCGACGATTGGAAGGAATGTCTCGTACAGCTGGCTCTGCTCGCACTCCAGCTACAGCGTGCTCGACGACTGCTTCGGCTGCACTTGGACAATCTTCACGAAGAGCTTCGTAGGGAGCTAGAGAACGAAGGATGTGATGGTTGGAATGCCGCAGCGCATCCAGACTGGCTACTCATCCAGGTATGTATCCCATGGTTATATGTATATATGTAGCAGCTGAAGTGACGTCCATCGTGCACTCCAGTTGCAGGGCAACTTTTTGGTTCGCCGCGTTCAGGCTGAGGTCGCCCGTGAGATGATATCACCACGCTCTGGTAACAACACGGCCATGCAACTCAATATGGGCGAAGGAAAGTCATCCGTCATTGTCCCCATCTCCATCGTCGTTCTCGCCGATGGTACTCAAATTGTCCGAGTCATTGTCCCGAAAGCATTGACAGCACAGATGTTTCACCTTCTGGCGGATCGCCTCAGTGGACTCGTCAATAGATGGATATATTATCTCCCGTTCTCCAGGTCCCTCGAAGTCAATCATGACAAAGTGACTGCCCTTCGTGAAGTTTTGTCAGCATGCATGAAAGAGCGCGGGATTCTGGTCATCCAGCCGGAGCACATCTTGTCGCTCAAGCTAGTGAGCGTGGAGAAACAATTATTCCAGGCAGAAGAACAGCAGTTGGCGCACCTGTTGCTGACGCTTCAGAGGTGGCTTCATTCTCATTCCCGGGACATATTAGATGAGAGCGACGAAATCCTTCACGTTCGGTATCAGTTGGTATACACGATCGGCCTTCAGGAACATATGGAAGGCTCCCCCGATCGATGGAATACCACTGAACAAGTCCTCGGCCTCGTGAGCAAATATGCATCTTCCCTCCGAGCGCTCTTCCCAGCTGGAGTAGAGTATGAGAGTGGACCGTCTGGATCCTTTCCCCACCTTCGTATCGTGCACGCAGACGCAGGGCAACAATTAATTTCATGGATAGTACAAGACATCATTGAGGGCCGCATTCCGAAATTCAACTTTGGACAGCTCCGCCCGGATTTGAGGAACGCGATCCGAAGTTTCATATCGTGCGAAAAGGTCTCCCCCACAGCTATCCAACTGGTGAAGGACTACTCTCAGCAAACTTCTCTGCGGTGCGGCCTGCTACTGTTGCGGGGCCTCCTAGCCACAGGGATTCTCTTGTATGCTTTCAGAGAGCGACGGTGGCGGGTAGACTATGGTCTCGCCCCAACGCGCACCATGCTTGCAGTCCCATATAGAGCGAAAGACGTCCCAGCACAAAGGGCCGAGTTTGGACATCCGGACATCGCCATCATCTTCACCGGTCTGTCCTATTACTACGGTGGTCTCACCGAAGAGCAGTTACGACTCTCCTTTGAGATTTTGCTCAAACAAGACGATCCATCCTTGGATTACGATCTGTGGATTCGAGACTGTCCTGCTGTGCCACACTGTCTGCAGACCATAAGTGGCGTCAACATCCAGTCATCGGAACAGTGGAACGACCATCTATTTCCATTGTTCAAACAGAATCGGGCAACGGTCGATTTTTACCTTTCGAGTGTCGTGTTTCCGAAGGAAGCTAAAGTGTTCCCTTCCAAGTTGTCGTGTTCAGGTTGGGATTTGGCAGAGAAGAAAGAACGTCTGTTGACCGGTAAGTCGGGGATCAAGTCATGCGCACGAGCCGAGCTCGTTGGCTCAACCATGCTTTAGGATTTTCGGGAACGAATGATGGTCAATATCTATTGCCCCTCCACATCACTCAACGCGACCCAGATCATCAACGAGGAACCAATGCCAAGGTTCTGTCGTATCTTCTACAACCGGAAAACAAGTACTATATGTGCATGACCCGCCAGAACGGCGAGCGACGGACCACTCGTGAATTCCTAGAGACCTTGGTTGCCCAGAAGCCGGAAATCCGTGTCCTATTGGATGTCGGTGCCCAGATGCTTGACCTTGAAAACTGTGAACTGGCTGAAGCGTGGCTAAATGTCAATACGAATGCCTCTGCAGCGATCTATTTCAACGACAACGACGAGTTGATGGTACTCACACGAGACGGCCGCACGCACCTCTTCATATCTTCACCATTCGCGCAGCAGTTGGACCAATGCGTCGTGTACCTCGATGATGCTCATACACGTGGTACTGACATCAAGTTTCCGAGCGGGTTTCGCGCTGCCGTCACACTAGGTCCCAAAGTCACCAAGGATCGTCTGGCTCAAGGTACGTACAACTTATGCCCTTCTAATGCACGAATCTGACTGCTTGTCGCTGGTAGGCTGCATGCGGATGCGGAAGCTCGGTCATGGTCACTCTGTCATGTTTTTCGCACCTCTCGAGATTGATCGACGTATCCGCTCTGTGGCTGGCAAGGTCCCCTTGGATGCCATTGACACTATGGACATCCTACAATGGACTATCAGGGAGACATGCA
>JBBPTD010001295.1:0-10972 GCA_038093895.1 Boletus aff. mottiae
AGGGTTGGTGGGTTCTGAGTGGGGCTGAGGGCTTTGAGGTCGTGTTCTATGCTGCTAGGTTGTCTTCTTTCGCCGAAATTTTTCGGGGTCCCAGTAGCGGTGCCACGTGGTACGAAGGAAAGAAAACTCATGTGATCGCTTAACGGGCCAACGACCGATGTTCCGAGTCATCTGTCTGGCGATGGTTGATTCAAACACAAACGGGGGGTACTGTTATGAATACCATGCAATCCAACGTTGAAACGTTGATCAACGACTCGTAGTAAGATTGACTACCTGGATATATCGTCTGAGCTGAACTTGACATTGACCTAGGCGATCGTAGATACGCCCCTGGATCCGCTGGATTATAACCGGCTTCCGCTCAAAGGGCGACCGTGCCGCGTTCTGCATCTCTGAACCATCGCGGTCCGGATTCTCGGACCGCCAACCGATTCACCCAACGGACTAGAACAGGCGACAATCCCAATACTAGATGGTGGTACATCAATGAACATATAGATATACAATATGATGACATTGGTATACTTCGTGGTGCAGGTCTGGGACTGAGCTAGTCGACTTCGAACGATCGATTCATCATGCATCATGCACCATGAGCCATGAGGCCTTTGAGGCCCTGAGGAGCAACACGCTCCCAGCTTGAAAACTGTTTCACTTTCGAGCGAGGTACGGGCCATGTTCTTTGATTAATGCACCCGTCCTCCAAGATCCATTTGGCCCACCTTATATTGATCTCCGTGATTAAAAGGGACGGGCCGTGTCGTGGCCCGTCCACGCATGTGGTAGCCTCTGGCCAGCGGTGACAGTCTGACGTCTAGCCCCGGCCCCTATATTGGTGCTGACTCAAGGAGTACCCTACATGATACACTTCCAGTCCTTAATATTTGTAGTACTGCTCAAGGTTTTCCACCAATCTTGTTAATCGCCCTCCCTCCATATTTGTCACCGTTTCCACTTCGGATGGGACAAGACCATCCAAAACATACTTAATCCTGCCTGCAATTGCGAAATCAAGAAAGCAGGGTACGTCCCCAAGCGCGTAGGATCCACCCAATGTCCTTCCTTCCAACTCAGAGTCATGCTCAGTGCGCTCATACACCGCCGTGACCTTGCGCCATACTCCCCTCATCGCTTCGATACCCTGCCTCACCTGCTCCGCGCGGGCTTCTGGACCCGCAGCACATGCATCGCGCAGTGTTGTCCATAGCTCACCAAGACGCGCCTCACGTGTTCGGTGATAGTATGCCTTGCTGACAGGGTTGAGGCGCTCGGCAGCCAATATGAGGAACACGAGCCTAGCTCTCATACTCGCATTTACTTGTGCCCCACCGCCTGAGCCAAACGAGAACACGTCGCCAACCGTTTCCAGCAATGCACGTGCTGCAGGACTCAACACTTTGGGCGTCTCAGGGTACGTTTCGTCCAAGTAGGTTGCGATCGCAAGCGAATCCACGACGAATGTCCCCGTGTTTGGGTCTTCGATCGCAGGCAGGGTGTATGGTGGTTGTGTGATGCCTTTGGACTGGAGCAACCCTGTAATGTCAGGGAACTCGACCCAGACAGTCGTGAATGGTAATTGTTTACATCCGAGGCAGTATCTGAGAATGGGATGGGCGATGAGACTTTTGGCGATGATCAGTGGTAAGTTGAAATGTGTACCTCGTCTTCATTGTATTTGGGGACCAAGGACGGCCCGGGACGATGCTTGGGATATCATAAAGAATGATAGGTTTCAGTCCAGTGGACGACATCAGATGGGTCACCTTTAAACCAATCTGTTTTTGAGCACGGTATCGGCCGACGATTATTGCACGGCACTTCCAGGTTGAGAACTGTTGGGGGGGCTGGGACCCGGAGGGTCCCAGCCGTTAGTCTGTGTGCGAAGAGGGACACTCGGGCTTTCATCCCGTTTGCTCATCCGTCGGGCACCCTTCTCCGAGGATCGGGGTCGGACTGCCGGTCCCGAGATGGGAGCTGATCGGCATACAGTATGAGCAGGGACGGGTAGAGTAGGCGGGGGGTAGGAAGCGGTTTCGAGCCGGCGAAAGCTCTCGTCAGGGGGCTACCGCTACCCCTACCGCCTTACCTTCCGAATCCGTTTAGGGTACCAGCTACCAGTCTTAAGCCCTACCGGAGGAGTTGATCTACTCCTGCTAAGAGGAGCCACAGAGGCGCTAGGGCATGTGGGACGATACGACCTCGGGTAGACTGGTTGCAGTGGGGGTTGCACGAGTGGGTGGGTGGGAGCTTCCAGCCAGGGGATCGACCCTAGATATACTGGTGCGAGACCAGATCTCCCACAGGTACACGAGCAGAAAGACACCCTTTCGGGTCGTCCGTCGGCGTTTTTTTCGCTGCCATGCGGTCCCCACGGCTCACACATGTGGCCGTGGGATCGCTCTTCGCCAACCAGTGGTTTCGATAAGCGACACAGATTTCTGCCTTTTCAATTCGAATTGGTTCGCCGACTGGTTGTCCGTCTTCCACCCCCCATCGACGGAGCATCCCCTCCTTACCACCACTCAAGACCTGCTTGCCATCCTCGACGAACAAGACCGACGTTATGGCATGTTGAGTATTGATTTCAACCGTTTTTGATCCGCCTGGGAGTCGACAAGAGGTCATTACAGGTACCCGTCAATGACTAGTACGTACTTTGTGCCGTCGACTGCATACCCGCCATAGCGCAATGGACGGACAGGAAACTTGGGTTGGGAGTCCAGGGTCAAGGGGAATCCACACCCTGTATTATGTACGCTCCTTCTCTCTTATCGATTAGATATAGATAAGCTCACACAGTCCTGAGCGCTTCAGTGCCTCGTGTTTACGTGCCTGATGTTTCCCCTTGTACTTATACCTCGTACCCTCACCACTTGCACAGTTGTAGGAGAATGCACAGCAAATGCTTTGAAGCTGGGAAACGCGGTGATTCAGGGGGGAGGGGGAGGGGTTGGTATAGAACATGAGGTATGAGGTATACTCAGCTAACTTCGCTCATAACAGAGGGCAAAATCGTTTCACCGAACTCGTTACTCGATGCAACGATAGCGCAATGTCACCGGCGAGTATCTAGGGTGCTGCGGAGTATGTCTGCCACAACGCGAGCCCATTGGAAGCAACAAGGCGACTCCTTGGAGGCTCAGACTTTCGCCGCTACCAACTTGTACCGGTAAATTTACAACTACGACGATGACAGGCTTAACAGCAACACCAAGAACTCTTGTGGTCCTGGGATGGATGGCCGGCTCGACTGGCAGTGCGTCGTTTCTCAAATAGTACCTCTGCTCGCACTGAACTCAGTGATCGTTCATGCAGGCATCCCAAGCGCTCTAAGTATGTACATCACATGATTTCGGCTCCCTGAATAACACTCAGGTACACCCAGGGAAACCTGATCCTTCGGGAGGGAGAACAGAAAATGGACGAGGGCGAGCAAATTAAGCGAGCAATGCTTCCAATCAGCGACGGTATCACGAATTCTCATTGACTTTCATCCTTGCTCTGGAATCTCGTTCCTAACCAGTGTTGTTATATGTTTTTTACTTTAATATTCTGGTCGTGGAGGGTACCGATGAACGACTGTCTTCATCCGACTCTTCGGTCTGCCTTAGGGAGACCAGCGATGCTCAGATTTATCAAAATTTACTGGGGTTGAGTCCGATGGCAGCAGTCTTGGTATGCCAGCGTTTCAACATTGTCAGGAGTAGCAAGTGCAAGACCCAACGCGAGATTTGCCCCAAATCACGAATTTGTAGCTTTGATTTGTGCAACGTTCAAGGTTGTCCCTTGCCCTTGCAGCGCGTTTGCCATGAGGCGTACGGAAAGTTGATCCTAATTCATTTGGCGCAAGCCATGCACACTGGGTGGTAACTCACAGCGTTTCACGCCTCCCCCCACATTCGGTCATGGGTAGCATCGCCCGTTCCACGTATTCTAACCAAACAGTCCAATCTCTTGGACGTCCACCTTCGGCAAGTTTATCAACATTCTCACATCCGTTGTTTGACGACCGCCTTTCCTCCAGAGTTCTAAACCGTACGTCGTCGTGATCTTTGGTCGCACCGGGGTTGGCGTCAGTTCGCTCGTCAACCTCATCCTCGGATACCACGTCAGCAACGACCACCCAAACGCCAAACCGCACAGCCAACACCCCAGATTCACCCTCCACACGCCCGTAACGCTGAGTTCGAATCCGCGGTCCGACACACCGCTGAGCTTGTACGAAGTGTCTGGGTTTGGCGGGCAGTCCTCGGACGCGGCGATCCTGGAGACGATACGCAAGATTGACCAGAGAGAGGGGATCGATTTATTCGTTTATTGTCTTCGGAAACAAAAGGCGATGGTGATGTCTGGGGTCGTGCGTCATATTCGGGAGCACATTGGCGGACGGGACGTACCGATGATTGCCGTCGTCACCGAGCTGGAACGGTTTGAGGCGGAGGCGGGGATGGAAGATTGGTGGAATGCACCGCTTGGAGATGGGAGTACGAACGGCAGATGGATTGAGGAAATGTGCTTTAGAGGAGGAGATCGTTTCGATGCGCATGCGTGTGTCACGACGCTGTCTCGAAAAGAAGTCGATCTTGTGGACAAGCTGCGGAAACGGCGAGACATCTCGGAGGAGCGAGTTCGGCAGCTGATTCTGGAGCAGTGCAGGGGACAGAAGAGACGAGGTGAGTCGTGATGTATCTGAAGGTGGCCAGCCGACAGTGTCATGTTGACAATCTCATCTGTAGCATCGGACCCCACCGACTCGTATTCGCCTTGTCGTTGTCTATCCATTCTGTTTACTCTCGCATGTCCTAGGTTTTAGTCCGGCCTGCAGTTTACTGGTGTAGTTTATGTTTCTTGCGAGGGAACATTCGGAGCTCTGGTGTCTACTAGTACTAGGATTGCCTAGGACTCATTGCTAGTCGATCTATGCATACACAACCTACAGTACAAAATGCCTAAAGGAGAAACGAATAAGAGAGTAGCTCAGTAATGTAAACATGGCCATGGCGAGCGAAGTTTGGGGGTACCAGGCAACTGACGGAACAGTAACTTGCACGTAGGAAGCCGAGGAATAAGCTCGGATGCAGGCCGACGTTTAGAAAGTACCCACCTAGCCAGCCCTTGATCTGTCGTGAACCTTGTGAGCAGTCAAATGCTGGATAATAAGAGAGTGGAGGTATCTTGTGGATTCCTCCTTCTTCCGTCTCGTCAAGCAGACGTGGTCTGTCACAACACCAAGGCTGGGAAAGTGTTTTTTATTCTCTTCCCACCAGCCAGCATCCGGCTTAGGCGCGATATGGTTGATGACGACGAGAACAGGAACGTTGCCGTCACCGTGTTTCCTCCACTTGCTCTGCAAATACTCCGCGGTCGCCTTTACCTGTGCTGGAAAGTCCTCCAGGCAGATGATAGCGAGGCTGATTGGCACACGTGGAAATTCGAGCGGGGATTTAGCATTGTAGTCGAAACCTGGGATGTCGTAGAGCGTGATTGGGACGATCTTGGTACCATCTATGAGTTGGATGCGATATGAGGCCATCTTTTTGGTGCACCGAGTAGTGTCGTTTGAAACCCGGGCAACGTCTTTGCCTGCAATCAGGTTGACGACAGAGCTGACGCCACCTCCCACTGGGCCGAGTACCATGACGTTTGGGAGACTTGGATCATTGGGCACCGTGGGTGGGCAATCGTCGTCTTTCAGCACTGACTGCAAGGGTTTAGCAGGAAAATTTGAACGGCGATTTTCCTTTTTATACGCACCTGTCTTTTAAAACACATCCTTGTACTTTACGAGCTAGGTGCGGGTTGAACAACGGGAATGGCTTGAAAAGTGATGAGGTGCGGAGGACGAGCATGCTGGCTGCAATGCTTCAGAAATAGTGTCCGTACTCACCATAGGCACGCCACGGAGCTCGTGGTTTTCATAAAGAGCGGAAAAGGCTATCGGTCTAGACGGTTCATACAGAGACCTCGAGTTGATCATGAGTCTCCATGGTGCAGCTGCGGAGCGAGAAGCGAGTCATGCGACAGGATGTCAAGGTCGCTTTCATGATTTCATGACTCCAGGACCGTGTCGATTTCCGTCGTTTTGATCCGGAAATGCTTCCTAAAACGTCGCAAGCAAGCCGCTCTTGATCAGATGCTCACAACTTGTCCCGGATTCCACGACTAGACGGGTCCAATGACCTGGGATGGACCCACACGTTTCCCGTCAAATGGCGAAAATGCAAATGCCAAATGGTTCATTACATACTTGGACAAGTTCCATCCGACGCCTAGGCTCTTGTTCCGATTTCCACGACGAGACATTTTTCTTGACTGACTTGCATCATGTACGCTCATGTGCGGGCACGCGACACATCTATACGACGGCTCATCGCGCGACTAGGTCCGGTGAACCCCGGCATGGTGCAGGGCAAGGTCGTTGTCCTCAGGCGGGGCTATCATGACGAGTCGTATGGTTTTCGGGGGGTACGCGAGTTCACCATGCCAGATTGTACGTCTCCAGGCGCGTCTCTATCCGTTGTGTCACTCACGCCCAGTACTAGATACCCCCGAGCAACTCGCCAACCGAGTAACGAATGCCCCCTTGCTGCGCTATGCGGACGCCCTTCGTACCCATGGACACCGCGCTGCATCCATCGACCCTCTTGACATTCTCCGACGTGAACGTGTGGCAGCAATCGAGCCTGCTCGATATGGCCTAACCGACCCTTCGGCTACATACAACGTGGATGGCATTCTCTGGGCCGGTGAAGGTCATGGAAAAGGAAAGAACTGGTCCCTCGACCAAATAACCGGGTTCCTCAATGGTGTCTATGTGGGACGTATCGCATACGAGTACATGGACCTCCCGAGCAAGACCGAACGACTTTGGTTTGCGCATCTCCTCGAGTCCGAAATTGCCAATGTCGTCCACTCCACTGCTCCGGAGCGCCAGCGGAGGACGCATGAACTTCTGGCACGCTCCGAGGTGTTTGACACGTTTTTGCAGGCAAAGTTTCCAAACGTGAAGCGATATGGTTTGGAAGGCGCTGAATCCATGTTGCCTGCGCTCGACGCGTTGTTTGCCGCAGCCGCTCAGGGTGCGTGCTTTGACTAGCCTCGTCTTTTGATGTACCTGATTCACTGTATGGGACGTTAGCCGATATGACGCACATCATCCTTGCCATGCCGCATCGTGGACGGCTCAACTTGCTCACTGGTTTGTTGGAATACGACCCCGTTGCGCTCTTTCACAAGATTAAAGGCGGAGCGGAGGCACGTGTCGATGGTGAAATGATCTCGGGCGACGTGCTCAGTCATCTGGGTGGGTATATGCGCTTCTTCCCATGTTCCCACAATGAACAAGTTCTGTCCAGTGGCTTCTCCCACGTTGAACTATGGTGGAAAAGAAGTCAAGGTGTCCCTCTTACCAAACCCATCACATCTGGGTATGTCCTCCAATCTGTAAATGTAGACACTATTGCTGAACCTGTTTCCATGACGGATTGCGCGCATACATTATACTGCTTTGCTGATATTTATACACTTCAGAGGCTGTAAACCCCGTTGCGTTAGGGAAGGCTCGTGCCAAACAGTATAGCCTCCTTAAAGCTCTTGAGAAGGGAGGCGCTGGGGCAGAGGGATGTATGCTTGGGGATAAGGTACGCCCTGACGTGCGTTCGGGCAAGCATATATTGATCGACCATGGTGCACAAAGGTGATGTGCGTACAACTCCATGGAGATGCAAGCTTCACAGGTCAGGGTGTGATCATGGAAACACTCGGTTTGAGTATGTTTGGTTCGTCTCATGATGCTGCGTGTTTTTTTACTATGCTCCGTAGGCAATTTACCACATTACACCAGTGGTGGAAGTGTACACATCGTGGTTGAGTACGTTTCATTCTGTGTCTTGTTCTTTGAACATTTCTCCCATGCTGACGAGTAAACAGTAACAAGTGCGTATCAGGCTGTTTGATCCGTCATCTCTACCTGACGAGTCGGTTTCTAGTGTTGGGTACACGACACCCGCGTCGGCTGCGCGATCTTCACTGTATTGTTCAGATGTCGCAAAGATGGTCAACTGCCCTGTCCTGCATGTGAATGGCGATTGCCCTGAAGGTAATTATTCGTCTCGTGCCGAGTCCCGAGATATGGCTGTCAGACTAAAGGTTCTTACCGTAGATGTTTCCCGCGCAATCGAGATTGCATTCAAGTACAGAAATCACTTTAGGAAGGATATCGTCATAGATTTGATGGTGTATCGCCGCTGGTAAGCATTTTCTCTGATGTCAATGCTGCAATCTCGATCTTGATGGACCTGATCTTCAGGGGTCACAATGAATTAGACGAACCTGCGTACACCCAGCCGATTATGTACCAGAAGATCCGCTCGAGGCGGAGCGTACCTCAACTCTACGAAGACAAACTCGTGGTGGGTGTTATACTTCCTTGGAGCACGTGTCTTTTTCGTGGCGCGGCCTCTTATTGATCGTATGTCAAATGGCATGTTGGTGGCCTCAATAGTCCGATGGCGTCATTTCTGAAGATTCTGCGTCCTCGATCCGAAATTCGTATAAGGCGGTGCTCAACGACGCTCTCCCAGCTTCGGCAACGTATTCTCCTCCCTTGGTGAAATTTGAGGGCCAATGGAGGTCTACCGTCATCGATGGTAAGGAGGTATCTATGGTCTGGCCGGGGTCGAAGGAGGCAAAGACATCTGACACGGGGGTACCGACCGAGGTGCTGCAAAAGGCTGGAAGGGGAAGTGTTGAGGTTCCAGCTGGATTCGTACGTATTCGCCTTTCCAGGTTTCGGCAGGGTATAACCAGGATTTTGACCATTCACAGGAAATCCATCCTCGACTGCAGCGTCACGTCAAGAGTCGGCTAGCGAGCTTGGACAAGGGAGAAGGTATCGATTGGGCTACGGCTGAGGTCCGTGGCGTTCGCACCTTGAAACGAAACCAAAACCTTATTGCCTTTGATAGGCGTTGGCATTCGGTACGCTCATGCTTGATGGATACGACATTCGAATCGCTGGACAAGATGTTGGCCGAGGCACGTTTAGTCACCGGTATGTTTTCGTCATTTTCAATGTAATGTTTGCTTTTCATCACACTTCTTGACATCTTCAAGTCATGCCATGCTTGTCGACCAAAACACGGAAGGGGTGGTCGTTCCATTGAACCATGCACTGATGGACGCAGTTGGGAAGCTTGAACTTGCAAATAGTTCATTGAGTGAGATGGCGGTTCTCGGGGTGAGATGCCTCGCAAGCAAGCATTTATGACCATTGACCATGTTCACAGTTCGAATATGGTGCTTCCTGGGAGAGGCCTGATTTATTGCCCATCTGGGAGGCTCAGGTATTGTCCTGTTCCCCTTCCTCGTGATACAGCCGACAGACCTGATCTTGATGTTAGTTTGGTGACTTCTTCAATGGCGCCCAACTTATCATCGATACATTCATCTCGAGCGCCGAAAGTGAGTGACCGGAATTTCTTTGCATGTTCTGCGATGACTGACGTCGCCTCACGACCATAGCGAAATGGCTGAAGCAAAGCGGGATGGTACTCTTGCTGCCTCACGGATTAGATGGCGCTGGACCGGAACATTCCTCCAGTCGCATCGAGAGAATGCTACAGGTAGTACACAATGCATACTCACCTGCTCGTACTAATCGTCTAATATTAGCTCACGAATGATGCCTATACCCCCGAGTCAAAGGCGAACATCAACATGCATGTCGTCTTCCCTACCACTCCAGCACAATATTTCCATCTCCTTCGTCGTCAAATGAAGAGGAACTATCGCAAACCTCTTGTTGTCGCTGCGCCAAAGGGTCTCCTGCGTTTGGCGGTACGCTTTGATATCGTCTCACATTTCAAAGCAACTCACTTCTTCCTGGCTTCAGTCTGCTTCTTCCAAGCTCTTAGAAATGCTTCCCGGTACCCAATTCCGACCCGTTCTTCCTGATGTGCACCCGTTGGCGGACAACATTAAGCGCGTCGTGTTGGCCAGTGGAAAGATTTACTACGACCTCGCGAAAGAACGTGCAGCGCAGGGTCTTGAAGACCGAGTAGCACTCATACGTATCGAAGAGCTCGCGCCGTTCCCGTTTGCCTCCCTCGCAGACGTCCTCAAACCTTACACATCCTCGACATGTAAGCCGGAATGGTTGTGGGTGCAGGAAGAACCAAAGAACCAGGGTGCATGGGGTCACGTCAAGGATAGGTTGGAGGTTGTGTTGAGTGGGTTGGGTGAGCATGCGGGGGTGAGGTTCGTTGGTCGACGTGAGGATGCGGTGCCGGCGACGGGGATTGGAAAGGATTATCAGGTGCAACAGAGAGCTGTCATCGAGGGCGCGTTTGAAGGATTGTAGGAGAGAGATGATAGGTAATGGTGTCGGCGTGGTAGTGCTAATTCGTAGGTCCAAGGAGGTGCATAATTGAGCAGGAGAATTCGCTTTATTTGCTGTGTCATGAGATATCGGAACGATCGGTAAAAGAGGACCAGTGCATGCATCTCGAAGCTTGTCGCCGCTCTATTTGGTACGTTTACATTCTACCCGGTAGACTGGTGACCAGCCTTCCGCTATTATCGGATAAGGCAGGCCGTCGATACTTATTCGGGAGCCTCATAACAAGCATTTCTGTGGGTTTGTGTTGGACTGGATGGAACGATGTGCAAGGCACCGTGCTGAACCCGAACCCGAATCAGAGTCGACGGGAGGAAACGCGGCGTTTGATTCGATTATGGACTCGGAGGAGGAGGAAGAGGTGGTGTTTTCGATTGTGGTGAGGGGAGACGCGTGATGCCAGGGGAGGTGGACCTAAGTGCGAGCTTGTGCCAGGACGGGTGATATCCGAGTCAGAGCGCGCGCTTTTTTTTTTTTTTTTTTTTTTGAATCCATTTGTGTCCTGTTGGGGTGTTCTACCCTATGTCGGACATTACTAGACTAGGTAAAGAGGCACCTGTGCCCCGTCCGCGT
>JBBPTD010001296.1:0-10956 GCA_038093895.1 Boletus aff. mottiae
TGCAGTATCTCTGTTGCACCACTCGCCCAGACATTGCCTATTCTGTTGGCCAGCTCGCCTCCTTCACTTCTAATCCAGGAATCGTCCATTGGAACGCTATCAAGCACTTGTTGCGCTACATCAAGGGCACACTTGACTATGGTATCACCTATTCCCCTGATCCTTTGTCCTCTGAGTCATTCTCTGTGTTCTCTGATGCCAATCATGGCGGTTTCAAGGACACTGGACGCTCTACAGGTGCATATGTGGTCAAGATTGGTACTGGTGCTGTTTCCTGGATGTCGAAGCGTCAGCCCATCGTCGCTTTATCCACCACTGAAGCAGAGTACATCGCTGCATGCGAAGCTGGTAAAGAGATTGTCTGGTTGCGCAGGCTAATGCAGGAGATTGGATTTCCTGTTACTGTGCCATCTGTGCTGCGCATTGACAACCAGTCTGCAATCCAGGTAGCCAAGCATCCAGAGCATCATGGACGCATGAAGCAGCTGGATATGCGTTGGTTCTGGTTGCGAGATGTGGTGGACAAGGGAATCATCTCCCCTATATTCATCTCGACTTCAGACATGCCTGCAGATCTTTTGACCAAGGCCTTGATCTATGAGGTAGACACCAAGTATTTGAAGTGGGCAACAACATGGAGTAACTCAAACCATGGGTTGAGGGCAGTGAGAAATGGAGAGGATGTCTATTTGCTTAAGAGTAGTGATGCAGGTGACCAAGCATTTTGGAGCCTCAACAAGTAGCACCTTGTTTTCCTAATGAGTAGTACTACTAAGTTGTAGTTTTGTCTTTTGTAGTAGCAACAATGCACAATCATTCTTATACACTACTGAAAAGAACAGAGATAGAATACAAGTCAATTATCCAGGGATCCTGACATAGAAGTGCAGTGCATTGCCCAACATGACACATTGTAGGCTCTGATGGCCTCCTTA
This sequence comes from Boletus aff. mottiae, assembly GCA_038093895.1. Lineage (NCBI taxonomy): Eukaryota > Fungi > Basidiomycota > Agaricomycetes > Boletales > Boletaceae > Boletus > Boletus aff. mottiae. The sequence goes on from JBBPTD010001296.1 coordinate 936, forward strand.
GGCTATTGAAGGGCCCCTTGTTTGACTGGAAACACTTCCCTTATTTGGATGGAAGCACCTCATAGCCAAGGAAGCACTCTTCTTATATGGATGGAGAAAGTGTTTGATATGGACCCAGAAGAGGATTAAATCAGTAGAGGTCTTTTGATATGAAATCACTTTCCAACCATATACTATATGTCTTTCATAACAGGTGCAGTTTATTTGTGTACAAAATGTATGATTCCAGACTCTAGATCAAAGCAATGTGCTTGTGCACATCTGATTTTCTTTACAGCATCCTCCATTGCTCTCTTCCAATTTGTTCTGTTGGATGTTATCGGGATATCAGGTGTACACTGAGTAGTTATCTCTCACCTTGAATCCCCCAATCCCCATGACCATGGACAAGACACAATTACATTTGTCTGTGCAAGTTGACATTGGCTTATGCATGACCCATGCAACATAAGGAAGCAATGTCAGCTCATGCCAAAGCATCAGCTAAAAATAATAAAGTCACCAGTGGTAAGAAAACATAGTCAGCCTGCTGGATGTAGCTGGATTACATAATTGATTATGTAATGCATATATATAGGTCCGGTAGAATTTGATGGGATCAAATCACAACTTGAACCTGAACTATTGCCTTCCACATTGAGGTATATATGTACAAACAAGTATATATAAATTCAACCCATCTGTAAGTACCTCCAGAATGCATTGCTGGAAGAGTAACATGCTGATATGAACTCGTATCAGCATGAAGACAGTAAAGGGCACTGGCACAAGCTGATGATGACTTATGCCAGCCTCTAGCTATCCAAGCCATGTCCCATTCTTTGTCCATTTGGACTAAAGAAGGTAAGCAAGTGGCATTGACATTGACGCAAGACAACACTGGCTTATGCCAGACTGTAGCTAGGCAGGTTGTCTGATCTTCCCATAGAGCTGATCAATATGGTTGCAAGCTATCTGAATCCCTTGGCCTTGGTCACATTCATTCAGGTGAAACAGGAAATCAACAAGATCTTGTGCAGGTCAAAGCCCTTGTTCCCCTTCTACATTCTATTGCATATTACAAGGGAGCTGGATCCACAGAGCTTATGCAAGTTTCATTTTGCACACTCATGGTTCAATAAGGCAGCTTGGATAGCTGGTCTTGAGGTTCAGTTGGTCCTGGGACATCATCACTACAGCAGATATGGCTCACAGTGCTTAGAAATCAAAAACCCTGTGATCAACCACTGCTCTGTTCATCATCTGGCATGGTACGAAGAATGAGCAAGCAAACTCCTAGCACCAATGGACATCAAGGACAATGCTCTGTTTGTGAAAAGGATCAGGGAGCTACATCTAGACATGTGTATCTTTAACAGAGCAACATGCATGCCAATCAACGAAAGAGTAGAAGAGCTATTGAGAGCTTTGGAAAACAAAGCTCTGCCAAAACTAAAGGTGCTGCAGGTGAAGACCTTGTTTGAAGGTGCCAGGGAGCTGTCAGAGGAAGAGGATATGGAAGCAGAAAGCTTTTTGATGAGATGTCTGAGGTATACAAGACTTGAGGAATATTTGTTAAGAGCGAAAATGCTACTGAAAGCGGACTAGCCACTTGCTGGATCAACTCAGGGCGACTCTGGAGTCCACAGTGAGCACATGCTTGGGCATTGTTCCAGATGGACAATGTATCCAAAGACAAAGGAAAGTGTGTTTGGTTTGACAGTGTTCATATGCTGCCATGGAAGAAGACAGACAGTAGAGTGGCCACAGCACCAGAAGATATACTCTCACTGCAAATGAAGAAAGGGCCCTCAAATTCGACGCCAGTACCTGCACCTTGGACTAATGCTGGTCATTCTAAATCATCAACATCCACTGCCAGAACATCTGGGTCCAGCATTAACCAACCGCCTCCAACTAACATCCCATCACGTGCCCCTCAAGTGAACCCGCCATTGATTTCTATAATGCAGGATAAACTATTCATTACCCCTAGAAGATGACTCAGTGTCATGATGTGTGCTAGATCAGGTACTGGACTCTAGTGTCTCAGTACCAGTAAAGGACCTGTTTGCTGTATCACCCAAGTTCCAGAAGCAATTCCAAGACCTTACAATGGTAAAACAGGTCACTCACACAATGGTCCATTCAATTCAGGTAAACGAGCTTGCCAGACATGACCCATCCACTGTTGACCAAGACTTCAGTGATTGGATACACAAGAATAACAAAGGACTCATTGTTGCACATCATAGTTTGCCACTTAGAGCAATTGAAGCAAAGGTTGGTGGTACCAGATGAACCTTATGAGGGGTTCTGGATTCCAGATCTGAGATTGTTACCATGCTGAAACACATATGGGAGGATTTTGGACTTCCCATCCAGTGAGACCACACAATGAAGATGTCATCGGTGAACACTAGCATCAATATGATGATCGGTGTGCTCGAGAACCTCATGTTGGACTTTGGCGCAGGTGAAGTAATGGTACAGATGCAGGTTCTCACACATGCCAACTTTGACCCCTTGTTGCTTCTTCCACACATACTCACTTGCCTCTCAAGACACCTCCCACTTATATCTGTTTACCTGCACTTTCTATTGGTCCGCTACTTCTATCTGAGGAATACTCCTTTCTTTCTTCTATGCAACTTGTTCTCAACAAAGACATCATATCTGTGCTTTCCTCTGTTTATTCATATGATACCTTTCAGCATTAGCTGGTCTATAAACCAATCGTAAAGAAGCTCTGTTTTGTTGTTGCTCCTGTTGATGAGGAGTATAGGATCATTCAGATGCTTCCAGATGACCTATTGCCAGACTTTCCCCCTTACCTATGCATCCACCAGACTTTACTCCAGGTGACTGGTTCACACAGGAATGTGCTGACAAGCTAGACCTTGACCCTGTGAATTGGCTCAGGCCGGATGAGATAAAACTCTCCACTGGATTATCTGGGATCATGAGAAGGCTTTCGCTTGGGTACCAGCTGAGCATGGTTGTCTTAATAAGACTTACGTTCCCACTGTCAAGATCCCCACCATACCTCACATCCCATAGGAGTTACAAAATATTACCATTCCTTCTGTGATGTGGATTGACATGATCCAGATCAATAAAGACCGGATTGCTACTCCAGTATATGGACCATTGACATCTGCCTACCAGTCACAATGGTTCCATATCTTCAAGCAGGATGGCAAATCTCCTTGCCTTGTCCATGACCTTCAACCCCTCAATGCAGTTGCAATCCATGATTCGTCCACTCCCCCGTTTGTAGAGCACTTTGCAGAATCCTTTGCTGGATATGCTGTGTATGGGATGATGGACTTATTCACCAGATATGACCAATGACCTCTCCATCCAGAATCCCAGGACCTTACTATCTGCAACAGTCCTATAGGTCCTCACTGCATCACTACCATTCCCATGGGGTACAAGAACACAGTCCAGATCTATCAAGCAGACATGGTGTTCATTCTATAAGATGAAATTTCCCTTTATACATATCCATATCCATTTCTCAATGACCTACCAGTGAAATCTGTGACCACCCTGTTAAGAGCGAAAATGCTAATTGGAGTGGACTAGCCACTTGCTGGATCAACTCAGGACGACTCTGGAGTCCACACTGAGAGAGATAACAATGATATACTAACCTGGAGTCCACAGTGAGTAACCAAAGGATACAATGTGGCGCTCCAGGGAGTAACTGCGCTTCAAAGTAAACAACCATCAACAGGTCAGCCACAATGGACTGTGAAGCGCAAAGGTAAAGTGTTGTATAAGTAGAAACACCACAACAAGCTAAAGAGAAGCTGAAAAGTGGTAAGTAAGTAAAGTGACCATGGGGAACAACATGGTCACCATTAGAATACGAAATGAACACTAAAAGAGGTGCGAAATCACCAAAAGTAACACATTGAGCTCAGGCTCATATATGACCCAAACAACTACAACACCTTGGACTATCAAGTCCAGGTAAAGGAGAAAGAACAGGAGACTCACCTACTGGTACTGATCAGCTAGTCGCTAGTCAAGTATGGACAGGACTAATGAGTCCATTTATAGGAATCAGATCAACTCTCTGGCTATTGTAGCAGCCTAGACTGAGGCTATAGGACATTGGTCAGCAAGACCACACCTGCACCAGAGGACACCCCCAGTACTTGCTGCTGGGCCTCTACTATCAACACTGCAGACTTACCAGGTCAGTTAGCATGGAGTAATGCAGTAAACACCAAGCACCATCTAATCCCAACACTCGCAGATCAGGAGATCATCTATCTGCCACTTAGATCTACAACATACAACCCTAGTATCCCTTATGGGCACCATCTGAGTTACTGGAACCCATAGATTGGGAACCGATCCACACCACACTCACCCGCCAATCTCCCCATCAATGCCAACCTCACCAAAATCTCTCTCACCATTTGCTTAGAGAGACTGAGACAGAACACATCCACAGAATTATATGCAAGGGAATACAGCTTGGTATTGAGGAGTCCAGAGATCTTAACCAGATTGAGATTGCAAGATGCCAGGTACAACATGTTACTTTTGATGATTTCGCACCTCTTTTAGTGTTCATTTCGTATTTAATGGTGACCATGTTGTTTCCCATGGTCACTTTACTTACCTACCGCTTTTCAGCTTCTCTTTAGCTTGTTGTGGTGTCTCTACCCATGCAAGACTTTATCTTTACACTTCCCAGTTCATTGTGGCTGATCTGTTTATGGTTGTTTACTTTGTAGCCCAGTTACTCCCTGGAGTGCCACATTGTATCCTTTGGTTACTCACTGTGGACTCCAGGTCAGTAGATCATTCTTATCCCTCTCAATATTATCTTGGTTACTCACTGTGGACTCCAGAGTCGTCCTGAGTTGATCCAGCAAGTGGCTAGTCCGCTGCAATTAGCATTTTCGCTCTTAACACAACAGGTCACAGATCATATCAGAAAACAGATCAGGATTAGAGAGAGAACTGATACCTCTATTCCTCATATCCATGACCTACCTTGCTGGTACCGCATTCCTGACAGTACTGTTGGCTATCGCCCTAGCACACTCAGACCCCTCACAGCTCTTAGGCCACCTCTTCATTACCATCCATATTAGCAGAATGTACTCCATTGTCACAATAAATAGAACCCTGAGCCTAGAAATCAGGAACAAGTAAGACACCTTGAACTTCACACAGAGAAGAAGAACCCTTCATCTCTAGTTCATTAATCAGCAACACATTCATGCTGCTCAAGAAGCTGCACTAGCTGAACAAGAAGCTGCTGCCAAAGCAGGACTTCCACTGCCACCACTCCCTGTCAGAGCCCCTAGAACTCCTATAGTAGTTCCTACTCCCACTTTCTGAGTACAGGAACAAGGATCTAATCTAGCTAATCACTCAGATTCCACTCTTGAATCAGAAGAAAACTTTAACTATCCTGCTTGATTCAATGTGTCTGCAATCACAGATCTGTTTGTCAAGTTACAATCCATCCTCAGTGGAACAAGTATGTCTTCCACTCAAGAACAATGGGACACTATTGTCAATATGCTTTCCACTACTCTCTCTGCTTGTGAATCGTTAGGAATAGATACCATACGATTATGCACAAAAGATACTGCCATAGAACAAGAAAACAATAATCTCAGAGATCAACTCACTGACCTAGAAGCTAGTAACACCAGAGCAGCAGCTGCTCCTGGTGCTGGAAAAGGATATATCCAGAAAGTCGAGATCTTCACAGATCCAGAAGACTATGATGGAAGCCATGCCAACTTTGATGAATGGTGGGCTAAGATACAAGCATGGCTATGCTTAAATGCTACTGCCATACCACCAGATTCCTACACTGCTATCCAAGCAGTCCTTTCACAACTCAAAGGACCCACTGTAGGAAAGTTTGCTGAAACTCAACTGGCTCGAGGACTCTACCTATGGCACAACCTAGAAGAGGAGCTACCTAAGTTCTTTAGACACACCAATCAGAAAGACTGGGCTCTTATGGAACTTAACAAATTCCATCAAGAAGACCTTAAGACCAGACCCTTTTTACTAAGTTCAAATCCCTATACAACATAGCAGGCATTGATGGAGCACACACTTGTGCTATACTTGAACAAGTCAGGAGACCTTCTATTCTTGTACAGGTCACTAGAGAAAAGAAACGACAAATGGACATCACCCCCTATGTTGAAATAGTATCTGAGATTAGATTTCTCCAAGAATCTATAAGACTTATTCTTGGTCAATCAGAAAAGAAGTTATACTGTGGTGACGCAATAAACATTGATCTCACTGACAAAGAAGATGATGATAACTTCTTAGACCTTAACTTCACCAGATCTCATAAACCCAAATGTTCAGGAGGATCATCAGGATCATCAGGATCTAGTTGCTTCAACTGTGGAGGCAATGGACACTTCACTAAAGATTGTAAGATACCCTCCTCACATTATGAACATTGTAATGGGTCCTGAGGACAACACAAACCAATGTGTAGCAAAGGAAGAGCTATTCGGGCTACTACTACCAAACCAGCTGAATCCAGGGATCTTTATCTCGCACTTGTCAAGGAATGACCTTTGATGGAGTCCACTCACTTGTCCAATCTATGCCATCTGACACTAAGGGAAAAGGCAAAGCAGCTTGAAAGAACTGGGCAAGCGAGCTGCATCTTAACTTGCAAGTTCCGAAATTAAAAACTCATCTCCTATCTATTCAAGTCTAGAGGGGCCTTCAATTGATTCAGAGCTTGGCTGGAACTTCATACTGGTGCTTCATTTAAGGAACTAGAAAACCCAGATCAAATAAACCTCCCCAAAGTTGTTGAAGTAAACTTGTTACACACAACTCCATCTACCATTGAACAGAAGCACATTAACATTCAATAAATGTATTCTTTTTTGTCTGATGCAGACATAGAAGAAATGCTTCCTATACCCAAGATTGCTAAAATCCAAGGCAACCCTGCCAAGGAACTTATTCTACCCATTTCTCTTAATCTGAATGCTAGACATTTGATTAACACCCTTACACTGTTAGACTCAGGAGCTAACACAACCTTCATTGATAAAGATTGGGCCAATAATCATCATATTCCACTTAAACCCCTAAATCACCCAATCCTGGTATTTAACGTTGATGGAACACATAATGCTGCCAGAAGCCTAACACATTACACCAAGCTTATGATTAATTATCTTGGTCATCAAGAAAAGACAATTGCCGAAGTAACTAACTTAGGCAGACATCAAATGATTCTTGGTTACACATGGCTTAAACACCATAACTCAGAAATCAATTGGGAAACAGGAATCGTCCGTATGACATGTTGTCCTACATCTTGCTGCAATAAATCTAGAAGCTCTTTCCTAAGAACTATTGAGAAAGGAGAGTGTGATCTACTTGTACAGATTAATGCTGCCAAGATAGATCAACAACCTAAATCAGATCCCAATGCTGCAGACCTAGTTCCTAAAGAATATTACAAATATCTTCACATCTTCACAAAGAAAGAATCTGAGCAAATGCCAATTAGAAAACATTGGGATCATGCTATTGACTTAAAAGAATCCTTCATACCTAAGAAAGGATGATTAATGCCCCTATCTTCTGTTAAACAGCAAGAAGTTAGTGACTTTATAGATGATCAACTTCACAAGGGCTATATTAGACCTTCCAAGTTGAAATGACCAGAACCCACCTAAGGGTCTAGTGTTTGTAGTTGTAAGAGTACTAGTGAGGATGTTCTGGGAAAACTTCAAGAGAACAAGACTAGAGAGTCTTATACTACTTGGCTATAGTATTTATACTACTAGTACATGTGCACAGACCGTGCAGTGCTTATCTACAGATACTACACTTGTATTACTAGGTCTGAGATCAGGAAACATAAGGCGACATGAGGTGAGTGTTTATTGGAGGATAAGCATACCTGTGTAGTCATGTGTTGGATAGGGGGCATGAGACACTAGAGTGCATTACTGCAAGATCAATATTATGGGAACTTTGTGCGAGTGAGTGAATATTGGGGTTATTGTAGTACTTGGTAAAATGTGAGTGAATGAGCACTGGGAAAAATAAGGAGAAATAGGGGAAAAATAGGGGCATTTATAACACTACCCCCCTCCTATGATCAAGCATATTGATTGATCAAGGACTTGTCAAATGGCCACTGCATAGCAGCGTGCCACAACCACAGAGTTTGCTGCTGCTCAGCATCAGCATAGGTGGCCAAAGAATGTGAAGGGACGCGGGTTGTCCCAAGACCAAGCACCATGTGGTCAGCTGGTTTCATCAAAGTCAGTGGAGAAGTCCTGCGCATAATCAGCATCTCCCCAAGCCTCAGAAGTCGTGGGGGTAACAAGATCTGGAACAGCTTCCTCCGCTGATCCTCAGATAGAATGAGTGTTGTGCTCAGTGAACACCTCACTGTTATTTTCATAGACCATGTTTCAGTGGTCTGTAAAATTAGTACCCCAAGAAGGACCAGGCACATCAGCCCAATTGCTCATTGGGTCCCCAGGAGTGTCAATATAGTTATCCAACTAATGAAAGACGTGAGGATTGTTTTCATAATACTCGCAGATTTCCATGGGGTCACTGAAGCATGTAGGTCGACAATATAACAAACCAGGCATATTGATAACCCACTTCAGATGACATGGGTTGAGATAGGTAAGGGCACAGTAGAAGAGAGCAAGGGAAGTGGTGAATGACAACATTGTAGGAGCAAAGCTCAACTGGAAGTATGGATAATTGCATTGGTAACCCTGACACAACCCAGGGGTTCAATCAACATCAAGTCGATCGAATGGAAGATGACTTTCTGGTATTTCAGATATAGGCTTGCCACAATGCTTGAATAAGTCAAAGAATTCAAATTATATCATCCAGAGTCGCCTAGGCACATTCGGATGAGCATTATGAAATTTGTCAATAGCTGTCTTGGCATTTGACAGATTAGATTCAGGTTCCCAAGTGTGATCCTCCTCAGAATATCCTTGCCAGTGGACAAGGAATTCAAGGCAGCAGCCTTTCCATTCTTCTCCTTCTTTGATGCATATATTATTGTATCCCCAGTGAAGATCCATTTTTGTGAATAGTTTAGCTGATACCCTTATTAAAGCTCTCCCTTCTGCCAAGGCAAAGCACTTTGCACCCGAGCTTGGACTCCATGCTGCTTGAGGGTTGAGGGGGAGTGTTGGAGTTCAATCAACATAGTCTGTATTTAGTAGCTTACCTAACATGTCTGTTATTTTCCATTTGTACATAGCATACAACCTCAGTTGACTACCATGTCAACTGAGATAAGATATTCTTTATACACTCTTTACTACTCTTACTTACTACTGTAGACTTATACTCATCTACAACACCTCCCAAGAGTACTGACATGCCATTACAGCAATCCAGTTATGGGCATCCCTTTCCCTTATTCAGAGTCGGCCAGCAGTCAGCCTGCCTTCAAGTACTCGCATTACCATGCTGGGGGGTGGGCTGCAAACATACTATAGGGATATCATAGTACACCAGAAATAGTGGGGTTTTGACTCTTTAAGTCTCATCAGCTGGGCTACACCTCCCAGAACCCGTATCTATACACACAGTGGAACTGTTTAACATTCAATAACACGATTCAGAACCCATCAACAGACTTCTGACTTAAGCTGGGTACACTTAGATGCCAGCCTACCATATATGGTAATTCCTACTTTCCTAATTTGGAAAGCCCCTATGTTTCAAGGGGACATGATCTATCCATATGTCTGGCTGAGCCCACCCCCTGACTCTGTCCCTGTCCCTGCCTTCCTTTTTGGAGTTCATGGAGGCCTCTATCCCCTCCTCCCCCCCCTTTGGTGTGTTTTGGTTTTGGTTTTGGTTTTGGGTTTTTCACCCTTCTCCCTCCCCCCCCCTTCAGTCCTTTCTCAGCTCCAACCTGACAGTCCCAGGGCCTGGGTCAGGGTCAGGGGTCATTCCCCCCCTCCCCCCTTGATGACATCATTCCTCTCTCCCATTGAAAGGAGGAGAAGAAGAA